>JAWPHD010016916.1:0-47322 GCA_037043455.1 Cyrtodaria siliqua | reverse complement strand
GAGTATCCTATATTTTCTTGCCGAGTATCCTATATTTTTTTTATCCAACGAGTTTATTAAAGTCAATAATACAGTCACTCATGTAAGATCCTCTATGAGTGTTCCGATTATCAGTTTGCACTTTATCGATATGTAAAAGATGATCACATGGTGTGATTTTACTAAAGAAAAATAGTGAAATGTATCAAGTTGGAATTATTTAAATGATAATGTTGATGTCTCTTGAAATGTTATTGCACCAATATATATGGATCTGCTCAACAATTTTTATATGCAATTTTGTGCTTTAAAATATGGCATTTATTGTATTAACAATAAAAAGTATCATTTCAGATTCTGGGGGGTGGGGTGGAGGTGGGGGGGGGGGGGGGGTGGGGGGGGGGGGGCGGTGTGACAGCATGAAATATATCGTTTAAAAATATTTGAAGTAAACAGCAATTTTCCGGTTTCTTTTTAGTATGATTTTTGAAAAACTAAGAAATGAAATGAAGTCCCTTTCAACACATATAATGTCATTTAATTGGGACAGCAACCTCAAAGGAAAATGAGAAGAGGATGAAAGTATATATTCTTATTAAATACTGGTCTTTTGATACACAACAGCAACGATTCAACAAAATTGAATTGATATTTTATTCATGTCATAGAGTGCTACCAAACTGGTTTGCTGCATTGTTACCTATCAGTCACTAGAGGTGGCTGACAGTTTGAAAATTTACTTCACAATTTCCAAGTTTTCGATGCCTGTCCAGCAAGTGTAATATGTATGTTTCCCTGCAAAATTCTGAAGTTTTTCACGCGTTCTATGGCTCGTTCAATATGTATTCTTAAATTTGCAATTCTACGAGTTTCTTCAACCTCGCGCTTAGTTAAACGCCTATATTTAGTTTTAAAAGGGGGGTTAATCACTTCAATTCCTCTAGGTTTTTTTTAAGTCTTTTATAAGAAATCCCTTATCAGCCATGATGACATCCCCTTTTTCACAGAGATCAAGAATTCCACTTTTTTTGGTTAACTGTTTATCACTTATACTTCCGGCCCAAAGATCAGACACAAATGTAATTACACCACGTGGATTACTTCCAATTATGGTCTTGTATGTCATGTGGGACTTGTATGAAGAATACATTAAAGAGCGATTTGACAGAGATTGTGGTGTTTCTGTGTATACTTCTGTGCAGTCAATAATTACACGGCAATTTGGATATTTTACTTTAAACTGTTTTGGCATGGTTAAATTGTTGACCTCTCTTTCTGGCCAATGAAGCAGGAAGTTAAGTTTCACATCTAAATAGTCTATCCACCTTGAAACAATTTTGCTGCACGTTGATTTAGATATTTTAAAGCGCCCGGCAAGATCTTCTAGAAGTAATCCTAAGCGAAGACGCATCATATCCATAATTTGTTTGTCTATTAACCTAAGTGTACGACGCCTACCACGGTTTCCCTCGGCATTCTCAGCATATATGTCATCCATTTCATCAAACAAGGAATAAAACTTGCCACTATTTGGTATTCCCGTATAAAACATAACTTTCTCGTCAGAATCACTGATATCTTCAATAGTCAGATCTGGTTTTGATGTTTGTAGTTTTGACATTACATGTTTTTTATAGATGGTGTATCCAACACAGGGTTTTCTTTAAAAATATACACAATGTCAGTCTGTGTACCTACATCAACAGAGACCTTTGGTGTTTGTGTGGTCATGTCTTTTCTATTACAATATCTGTTTGATCACATTTGTTCAACACATCAGAAACGTATTCTGGTGTGACATGTTTACAATAGTCATGAAGGAAGACTGATGTATGAATTGAAGAATGTCCTGTGTGTTTGAATGATGGACCTGGGTCAGAAACATTTCGTCTTCTGAAATACTCTGATCAGTGGTCAAGTCTGGTGATGCACTTGTCTCTGGTTGTAAAGTGGCAGCTTCATGATCTTCATCTCCAACCTGAAGAGGAATAACAACACATTTTTTTACTCAAAATAATGTCCCAACAAAAGTAAGTTACTGACATTAATTGTCAAAAGAGAAGTACAACACATATCAGAATATGTAGGGGAATTTGGAGAAACAATTTTTTTGTTATAATAAAATACCTCATCCACTTCTTTTATACACAATTACATCTATTAAGTTGTCAATTAAATCTTTGAAAAATAAATGAAATAAACTATAAAGATATATACCATTGACGAATTGAATGATTTGCCCTGGAAAACACATGAAACTTCATTCATTCCCGTCTTTTCTCCATTACGAAAGTGGTAAGAACAAAGGCGATCATTTTCACTGTAGACATACGGGCCGTAGCACAACTTAATTCGCCGAAGCCACACACGCCTTAATGTCTGGCTTGCTGGAAATCGGTGCAATCGAATATTACGTCCTTCTACAACCTTTCCAGCATAATTGGAGCGCACACAGCAATAATGTCTCTTCTTTTCTTTCGATTTTGAACCGTTCGATCACAGGGAATCCAGAGCGCTTGATCCAAAAAAATAAAATCTTTTATATAATATATGGACTAGGGTCCTAAAGCCTGTATAAGCCAATGGCAAAAGTTTACCACGTCTGTGGACTACAGCCAACGTTTACTATTTTACCCGTTTTTCACTCCGTGTCGATAGTACACGCACTTAAAAATATGTATCAGTATAGCGGAAACACTAATGATGCTATCTGACTATATGTCTCCTCGTGATATCGCGTACACAAACCACAAACCGAACAAAAAGTGTAGCACAAGAATAACCAATGTTGACAGTGTTGAAAATGCCGGAAGAGGAATGGCTTCAAATTTCAAGGGCAAAATAAATGACGCTTTCTGATTGGCTGAACAATGATTTTTATTTGTTTTACGTCATTTTTAACATATGTAAGGTCGCCTACTAAATGGCGTTTTATGTAAATTTTAGCACATTTAGGCTATATATAACGGTCGATTTTTTTGTGGTGGATGCAGATCACCCACTTTTCCTGGGTGAAACCAGTACTGTACACCTCATCCGTAAGTTATATGAGAGTGGAGTTTGATTTGAAAACATATTAACTTGCTCTTGCTTGTTCATTAAACAAAAAAAAACATTTCATTTATTACTGTGTTCTTCATGTTGGTTCTAAGTAATAAACCGAATATTAAGTCGGTTCAAACTTCGCACCAAATGTTAAGAGAACTATTTCATTGTATTATTTCTTACGGCTTAGAATAAGCCTCGCTTCAATTGAATTAGACTTTTCTTCAATTAAAATGAGCATCCCTTCAGTTGAATAAGACCACTGTACAATTCAGTTGCAACTGAACATCTGTCTAATAGTCTTAGTAAGTTACATGATTACTGCACATGGGGCCTGGAAGTGACAGGCAAAACTAAGATCGTTGTTTTTAGACGGAGAGGTGGACTTTTAGCCAATGAGAAATGGACTTATTCGGGGGATCAGTTGAAAACTGTAAATGATTTTAATTATTAGGCGTTGTATTTAACTATACAGGATCCTTTATATTAAACCAACAAAACCTTTTTGGAAAAGGTTTAAAAGCCATGGGAGTACTTTTGCATAATATAAAAAAGTATGACCACTATGCCAGCTGTTTGATTCCTTTGTAACATCAATTCTAAAGTACGCATGTGAAATATGGGGGAACACAAAATCAAAACAGTTGGAGATGAAAAGGAGATGAATTTATATAAGCTTTGATAAGCTTGTTTTCAGATCCTTACTATTATAATGTGTATATAATATATATGAGAACATTACCAAATTAATATTGTTTAAACCAAAACAGTTGGAGAGAAAGTTTTGCCAAAAGGGTCTAAATCTGAAACTATCAGCCAGCAACGCAGGTGTTTATGGCGAATTGGCTAGATACCCGTTATACATACGAGGGGCATTATAAAAGTCTTGTAACTTGCTCGATAACTTTATGCTTAACGGTTTAAATAAGACAGAGAGTCACGTGAAGATGACCCACGTCCTCGACGCCCTCTTTCAGCGTTTACTGAAAGTGACGTCACTGCCGTAAAAAAATCTGATTGACGAATAAGCCCGATATAGTCTGGCAATAGTTCGGGGGCAGTGTTTATTATGTCTATGCATGTAGTATTGAATAAAACGCAACACAACTCGTGTGAGGTTCCATTTATTACTGATTTACAAAAGTTGTTTTCTTTTTTTAAACCCGGATATAGGTCTAATTACACTAAATCAACAGGATGTGCTCGCCTGGTGCAGTCGAAAGTAGTTCTGTATTAAAGAGTGCTAATCTTTTTTTCTTTAAAAACTTGTTTTAGTGCAGTTTCCTGCTATTTTTTGGCTGTAACTGTATTCTGGACATGTTGTTGATATTTGAAAATGCAGCTCATCATGTTTTTGACAGTTTTTGGTATAAATTAGAGAAGTGAAAGTAGACAGGGTATGAAATTACAAGGGGTAAAAATAGTGTTGACCTTTGACCCGGTGTTAGTATACAACTGAAGAAATGTTTCTTAGAAGGTATTAAACCCCCTATTTCCTTGTTGATGTTAAATAGCAGACATATTTATTTGCATGATAAAGTAAGTTTCCCAGAATTCTAACGAGGTTTGAGTTTTTAACAGGTTGTCAACATTCTAACTTTACTATGGAATGGCAATGGAGTCTCATTTACGCTATTATAACCTGTAGCAATGTGTGTCGTAATAATCACATAGCCGTGAAAGTTACCATTTAGGCATATAGGTACTAAATCATATAAAGGTTAGATAGTAGTAAATCATAATATGAACTAAGGTAAAACCTTGAGGCGAGCACAGAAAATGTGACAGTAAATTTTAAACAGATAAAACTCAATGAAAGAACAATACAATTAAAAGCATGGTTTTGGGGAAAATGGCCATTTATATTTGGTGAACAAGGGAACAATGGCTGTTATTTTCAGGGAAAAAGAGAACATTGACACATATTTTTAGGTTAGGGAACAATGAAACATGACTTTACAGGAAATAAAATTCTAACATCTAGTTTTAATATTGAAAAGAAAATCACAAAAAGTTAATATTTCAAACAATATTTTTCTGATGACAGTGTACTGTAGGCCAGTATGAATTTTAGGGAACATTAGCAAATCTTTTAAACATTAAAAATACTTTTAGAGAACAGGGGAACATTGGACAAATAATGTTGGGGAACAAAGCAAAATAGTTGTTGGTAACAAGGGAACACTGAATCATATTTTCAGGGAACAAAGGAAGATGTACCCCTTCCATCCTCCTGTGGGCCTCAATAATAATAAGAAGAATGAATGAATCAATAAATGCAATGTACAGTTTGAAAGGGGCACATTGCATTTATCATATTGTTCTTACTGAGGGGACACTGATTGAAACAGGCAAAACAAATGTTCAAAACGTTTTTTGATTATGATAATAATGAATTCAAGTATATATACTCAGTCGCAAAAGAAAATTTACACTTTGAAAATTTTACTTTACACCCCTATCCTTTTTATCAAGCAATTCAACCTATTGAAAAAAAATGACAACATGATATTGGCAATAGAATGACAACAACTTTGGTACCAAACATGACGTATATTAATTTTGGAATTTATACATTTTATTCTAAAAAAAAATCATTGCACACTTTGTTTCACAACTGAGCTGTATACACTTTCTTTTGCAACTCAGTATAATTAGATTAAAACGTTTTAGACTAGCTTGAAAGAAACTAAACTGCCAAATTTAGCATTTACCTCACTGCTTCAAGTATACACTGTCCTGATATAACTAAACTGAAAGATTGTTAACTTTATACATATACATACATTGTTCCAATTGCTTTTTTACATTTTTTTTATTTTGCCAGAAATGTTGATATTTTCTATGTTATTATTTATTACTAAATATATGCAAACTGTGACCTGTGTATTTAGCCGATAACACTAAATATGACTCACAAATAGATAATTGTGTTAATTCTAACACTACAGTCCATCTGTCCTGATCTTACCTTGAATAAGAACCGTCTGTACAAGATGGCAAGTTGCATTCACTTCAGTGTATGGGTTTGAAGAAATCCAATCTATGTGTGACCCAATGGGCTGCTCGTAAAAGATGCTAGTGTCACCATCCAATGCTGGTTGTAAATGCCTGACAGAATAATGCAAATATCAGTCACAGACAACCATTTAAATATAAACAAAGGATAGATGACTCTTTTCTTGAAGATGTTCAGTGTGATGCAGCCCTTCTGTAGTGTAAATCCCATTTTTGCTTTTCACTGAAAAATCAGTTTCAGTACATCCTGGTGTTTCATCTCTGTTCTGGTCTGTTGTGTTCCGGTGAATCGTACCACTGGTCCATAATAAACATCATAAAACAGACACAAACAAATCCAGTTTTAAAATTCTATAATGAGGTAATTTTTACCATACCACAGATATGAAGTACAATCACTATCTGAGTCAAATAAATGAGAACCAGACCATCCGCCATATTTTAAACGATAGGACACCCACCTGTATGGGCACAATAGAATCTGGACTTATGATTGTGTTTAGTGTAATGTATCTATGATATCTACAGTCTATAGTGCTGCCACACTGGAATACCACACCGTAGTACACACAGGTGTGTGTGTGTTGTGTGGGTCGGTCGGTGTGTGTGGGGGAGGTATTTTTAAATGAACAAATGAAGGGAGTGAGGACCCAGCCAGCAATCCTATATATCTAGCCTTCATCGGCCCGATATTTTTTTTATATCGGACCAGTATCGCAAACGATATCGGCGTGCCCATCGGCTTCAAGTTGGACCGATATCTTGTCGGCTACACATCGGTCCAATATGCTACACATCGGTCCAATATCGGTTAGATATCGGTTTAGTTTACTATCCATCACCGGTTAGACATCGTTTTAGTTTACTATCCATCATCGGTACAATATCGGTTAGTTATCTATCCAATATGTATCCGATATAGTTTCGACCCGAAGTGGGGCCCATTATGACAGATAGACATTAAATTTGTTCTCTTGTCACCATCCAGCTAGCACAGTATGTAGCTAGAGCATCGGATTACCAATCCAAAATACATGTATATGTTTTGCAACATACAAGGCTATCGGGCGTTTAACTCCGACCGATTTTTTTTTATCAAATCAATTTAATGAATACTGACTACCTTATATACATCTTTTTGGTGGTGCTTATCTGAATTAGCTCGATTGGAAAAATATTCATTAGCAATAAATCAAACTCTTGTGAATGTAGGTAGCATCATTTTGCAATTTAAAAAATGAATTTGCGAGGAATATCTGTTCACATTAACAATAAATATACGATATTCAAAATGACATGTCATTACCTCCCTTTATGGATTCATGGCGTGTTATATCGGACTGACAGCGGCCCGATATATGGTATCATCTGATACAAACTATGTCGGCCTGACATTGGCCTGAGATATAATAATAGACATTAGAATAAATGTGTTATATTCATTCAGATTAATGCATTGAACAATCAATTTAGCATGTCATGCAAACAAAAAATTCAAAAATTGGAAAATAGTGAACAAATCGGCTCTACATCTGCCCGACGTCGGCATATCCAACATTTAGCCGACATCTGACCGTTTTCGTTTTAGCAAATCATAAAAAGAACACACAAACCCAGTCAGCAAGCCTATATCGGACCGATGTTGGACCGATTATGTTTCCTATATGCAGATAACGGATAGACACCGGGCCTTGCCGCTCTGTTACTGATATCGGATAGATATCAGTAAATCCGATATCGGTATATCGGTAAATCCGATATCGGTAACAGAGCGGCAGTCTGCATAACGGCCCGATGTCTATGACAGATAACGGACAGACATCGGGCCAATCTGCCGACATTCCGACCAATTACCGATATCTATCTGATATGGCCATGCTGGCTGGGGAGTGGTGGGGTAGCTTGTAGTCTAGACTTTTCAGGAGAGGGGGATTTGTCTGAGGAAACTTTTCCTCTTTTTTTTCAGGGTGGGAGTGTGTGTATGTGTGGGGGGTGGGGATATTTTGTAGATTTTTATAGGGTATCTATCTATCTATCTATCTTCGAATAAGTCAAACCCCTGCTGGGGACCTAGACTTGACGCGCGTCAACTGACAAGACGTGAGTTGAAATAAAGCTAAGGATAAAATTAGAAATAGTATACAGTGTTAAAAGAAGATAGGGCATGCTTTCTAGGGAGACATGTGATTGACATGGCTAACAGCCAGGCCAAATGCACCGGGGGTGCAGGGTTACTACGCTTTGAGGTATTCCAATGTACTATGGTTCTCGGAAAGAATAGTCTGAGGTAGTCTGAAGAAACGCTTTCCGTTCGCGGCGAGCAATCCGAGTCTTCCAGAAATTACCTGAGTTGTCACTAGGCCCCTAGTCGTCTGCAAATAATGTCAATATTTACCAATGTTACGTCACTGATTTTAGCACGCGCCCCTAATTTGCATAATGTGGAAAGTTTCCGGCCAAGACAATTTAACATTCAAACCGAGTGTTTACAAATAAAACAACATACTAAATGAATAACTCACATATGCTGCTAGTGTTGTTTTAACATTGTGCGCTCTGAAATTGTTGACATGTTCAGCATATTCCTGCATTTGTTGTCATTTTGAAATTTCCCACGGAAACCACATATTTTCTGGAAAGCCTTAGTTTCGCATTTTAACCCTTTACATATTCTGCTGCACATATTCTATAGGACTTTGTCAAGGAGTCAGAGAGCTTTTCAAATTATTTCTGAAACTCTATTCTATCCAGTTCTTACGGAAACGTTGCATAGAAAACTTTTTTAAAGAACCATCAAAATTTCGAAACTAAAGATAGAATAATTACTACCGGTGTCTGCGTTAGAACAGCTTAAAGCGTGACAACGACGATTAACCATCAAAATCGAGATGCATAGATTAGCAATTATCCTTTTTGTTTTTTTTTTCTTTTTCTGTTTTTTTCTCCCGTTACCGTAAAGTTCGCTTGCGCTCGAAGGCACTTCTCGCTAGCTGTGCTCGCTATTAGATACTACATTCCTCCCTACCTTGAATAAAGCTTACAGATTAATAAGAAAGAGAAAACATTATTATATGTGAAGGTAGAACTTTAGAATTACTCATTAATAATCCACATGTATAAACACATTCATTAAGAGTCCAAATACATCAAACACTTGCACTTCCAAGTATGCTTTTCAAAGCCTCTATAATGCATGTACTACTAAATTGAACAACATTACTTTTGTCAGATAACTTAGCATTAAGAATATCAAAACATGGGAGGAAATATTCAATAGTTGGACCTTAACAATAGCTGATAATGTAATATGAACTAAGGTAAAACCTTGCGGCGAGCACAGAAAATGTGAAAGTAAATTTTAAACAGATAAAACTCAATGAAAGAACAATACAAATAACTTGTCAAATTGAAAGCAACTCAATAAAGAGGTCCTCTCCGGGTTTTTGGGGAAAATGGCCATTTATATTTGATGAACAAGGGAACAATGGCTGTTATTTTCAGGGAAAAAGAGAACACTGAAAATATTTTTAGGGAACAATGGAAATAAAATTCTAACATCAAGTTTTAAAATTAAAAAAAAAAATCACAAAAAGTTAACATTTCAAACAATATTTTTGTGATGACAGTGTTGCAACTATAATTACTGTAGGCCAGAATGAATTTTGGGGAACATTAGCAAATCTTTTAAACAGTAAAAATACTTTTAGAGAACAGGGGAACATTGGACAAATAATTTTGGGGAACAAAGCAAAATAGTTTTGGGGAACAAGGGAACACCGACTCATATTTTCAGGGAACATAGGAAGATGTACCCCTTCCATCCTCCTGGAGGCGTCAATAATAATAAGAACAATGAATAAATCATTAAATGCAATGTACAATTTGAAAGTGGCAAATTGCATTTACTGTATTGTTCATACTGAGGGGGCACTGATTAAAACAGGCGAAAAATATGTTCAAAACGGTTTTTGATTATGATAATAATGAATTCAAGTATATATACTCAGTCGCAAAAGAAAATTTGCACTTTGAAAATTTTACTTGACACCCCTATCCTTTTTATCAAGCAACAGTCCATATTGAATAAACCTATTGAAAAACAAATGACAACATGATATTGGCAACAGAATGATAACAATTTTGGTACCAAACATGACGTATATTAATTTTGGAATTTATACATTTTATTCTAAATAAAACTCATTGCACACTTTCTTTCACAACTGAGCTGTATACAGTTTCTTTTGCAACTCAGTATATTTAGATTAAAACGTTTTAGACTAGCTTAAAGAAACTAAACTGCCAAATTCAGCATTTACCTCACTGCTTCAAGTATACACTGTCGTGATAAAACTAAACTGAAAGATTGTTAGCTTTATACATATACATTGTTCCAATAGCTTTTTTACATTTTTTTTCTTTTTGCCAGAAATGTTGATATTTTCTATGTTATTATTTATTACTAAATATATGCAAACTGTGACCTGTGTATTTAGCCGATAACACTAAATAAGATTCACAAATAGATGAGATATGGGGATAATTGTTTTAATTTTAACACCACAGTCCATCTGTCCTGATCTTACCTTGAATAAGAACCGTCTGTACAAGATGGCAAGTTGCATTCACTTCAGTGCATGGGTTTGAAGAAATCCAATCTGTGTGTGACCCAATGGGCCACTCCTAAAAGATGCTAGTGTCACCATCCAATGCTGGTTGTAAATGCCTGACAGAATAATGCAACTATCAGTCACATACAACCATTTAATAAACAAAGGATAGATGACTCTTTTCTTGAAGATGTTCAGTGTGATGCAGCCCTTCTGTAGTGTAAATCTCATTTTTGCTTTTCACTGAAAAAGCAGTTCCAGAACATCCTGGTGTTTAATCTCTGTTCTGGTCTGTTGTGTTTCGGTGAATCGTACCACTGGTCCATAATTATGTCATAAAACAAATACAAACAATTCCGGTTTTTAAATTCTATAATGAGGTCATTTTACCATACCACAGATATGACTTACAAATCACTATCTGAGTCAAATTAATGAGAACCAGACCATCCGCCATATTTTAAACGATCGGACACCCACCTGTATGGGCACAATATAATCTGGACTTATGATTGTGTTTAGTGTAATGTATCTATCTACAGTCTATAGTGCTGCCACACTGAAATACCACACCGTAGTACACACAGGTGTGTGTGTGTTGTGTGGGTGGGTGGGGGGAGGTATTTTTAAATGAACAAATCCAGGGGGTGAGGACCCAGCCAGCAATCCTTTTATATCTAGCCTTCATCGGCCCGATATTTTTTTATATCGGACCAGTATCGCAAACGATATCGGCCCGAGATCGGCGTGCCCATTGGCTTCAAGTCGGACCGATATCTTGTCGGCTGCACATCGGTCCAATATCGGTTAGATATCGGTTTAGTTTACTATCCATCATCGGTCAGACATCGTTTTAGTTTACTATCAATCATCGGTTCAAAACTTTTGAAAGATCCTCGGTGTCCCTCTTTCAGAAATGTGTATTTTAAATCTTCTTTTGAAATTGTAAAGATGTTTTAAAAAAAACTCCCTATTTATACAGCTTCTAATTATGATATGCATTTTTGTATGTAAGTATATGTGAAAACTGTTTATATATACATATGATGCATATTACATACATATCTGTACGGTTTGTTGAGGGGTGGCCCACCCCGACTCTCACAAACCTATTACGGGGTGAATAAATGGATTACCATTCATTTGGTAATCAAAATTTTAAAAAAAAAAAAAAAAAAAACATCGGTCCAATATCGGTTAGTTATCTATTCAATATGTATCCGATATAGTTTCTACCCGAAGTGGGCCCATTATGACAGATAAACATTAAATTCGTATTATTGTCACCATCCAGCTAGCAAAGTGTCAGTATGTAGTTAGAGCATCGGATTACCAATCCAAAATACATGTATATGTTTCGCAACATACAAGGTTATCGGCGTTTAGCTCCGTCTGAATTTTAATGAATACTGACTACCTTATATATATCTTTTTGTTGGTGCTTATCTCGATTAGCTCGATTCAAAAAATATTCATAAGCAATAAATAAAACTCTTGTGAATGTAGGTAGCATCATTTTGCAATGTTGCGAGGAATATCTGTTCACATAATCATTAACAATAAATATACAATATTCAAAATGACATGTCATTACCTCCCTTTATGGATTTATGGCGTGTTATATCGGACCGACAGCGGCCCGATATATGGTATCAACTGATACAAACTACGTCGGCCTGACGTTGGCCCGAGATATAATAATAGACATTAGAAGAAATGTGCTAAATTCATTCAGATTAATGCATTGAACAATCAATTTAGCATGCCATACAAACAAAAAACTAAAACATTGGAAACTATTGAGAATTTATCGGCTCTACATCGGCCCGACGTCGGCATATCCAACATTTATCCGACATCTTTTCAGCAAATCATAAAAAGAACACACAAACCCAGTCAGCAAGCCTATATCAGACCGATGTTGGACCGATAGGTTTCCTATATACAGATAACGATAGACATCGGGCCTTGCCACTCTTTTACCGATATCGGATAGATATCGGTAACAGAGCGGCAGTCTGCATAACGGCCCGATGTCTATGACAGATAACGGATAGACATCGGGCCGATCTGCCGACATTCCAACCAATTACCGATATCTATCCAATATGGCCATGCTGGCTGGGGAGTGGTGTGGTGGGGTGGCTTGTAGTCTAGACTTTTCAGGAGAGGGGTGTCTGTCTGAGGAAACTTTCCGTCTTTTTATCAGGGTGGTGGTGGGGGAGGGGGTGGATATTTTGTAGATTTGTCTAGGGGTAGTCTCAAGAAACGCTTTCCGTTCGTGGCGAGGGTGGTTTGTCCATAAATAATTAATCATTTAATCTTGCTCAACATAAACTCACAAAAGTGTTCGTACGAAGTGAAAGCAATTGTAATCGAGTTGTCCATAATTAATCATTTAAACTAGCTCAACGTCAACTCACAAAAGTGTTAGTACAAAGTGAAAGCAATCCGAGTCTTCCAGAAATTACCTGAGTTGTCACTAGTCGTCTGTAAATAATGTCAATATTTACTACTCTTACGTCACTGATTTTAACACGCGCTAATTTGCATAATCTTGAAAGTTTCCGGCCAAGACGATTTAATGTTCAAATCGGGTGTTTACAAATAAAATGTATACCAATTTATTCACTCACATATGCCCCTAGTGTTGTTTTAACATTGTGCGCTATGCAGTTGTTGACATGTTCGGTATATTCTTGAAGTTATTGACATTTTTTTAATTTTACCTCGAAAATGACAATTTCTCTTCAAGCCTCAGTTTCACATTTTAATAAATACTGATAAAGGTGATCCTTAACCCTTTACATATTATGCTGCACATATTCTATAGGACTTTGTCAAGGTTTCAGAGAGCTTTTCAAATTATTTCTGAAACTCTATTCTATCCAGTCCTAACGGAAACATTGCATAGAAAACGGTTTTAAAGAAAATAAATCAGAATTTCGAAACTAAAGATAGAATAATTACTACCGGTGTCTATGTTAGAACAGCTTAAAGCGTGACAATGACGATTTACCATCGAAATCGAGATGCATAGATTAGCAATTATCCTTTTTTTTTTTCTTTTTTTTTTTCTCCCGTTACCGTAAAGTTCGCTTGAGCTCGAAGTGCCTTCGGCACTTCTCGCTAGCTGTGCTCGCTATCAAACAAAATTAAAGTCTTTTACATTTCTGCAAACAAATGATGACTAGAAATGACTAGAATATTGAAAACGAGTTTAAATGTGAACCTTATAGTACCAAAAGATAACCTTAATTAACTATATCATTTAACTGGAATAAACATTACCATTAACTAGAATGAACAATAACATTAACCGGAAAACACTATTTCTGGCGATAACCTTATCCAAAAATTACTCAAATCATATTGTTCACCTTAAACAAAATCAGAGTATCTCTTAGGCATTCCAGCTGACCGAGGGGGGTTTCTTCCCGGAGGCAGTGGAGAAGGGATGGACTCTGGGACATGTTGAGTAGAAGTTTGAACAGGTCGGTTAGGGGGAATTTGGAAGGACAGCTCAGAATTATGCTGAAAGGATGGCTCTTGGTTGGAGCTGGGGTCAGACTCTTCTTCCTCCTCTGTAGAAATACTGACATTGACCGGTCTGAACTGTGAAGAGTTGCGAGTGATGGTATGACCATTCCGATCTGCAATCACCATACTTCCACGCTTCTCCACAACAGTGTACGGGTCTGGGTTGTACGGGGGTGTAAGTTTATCCAACTTACGTTGCTTGACCAACACGTGATCACCTGGAGTGAGAGAGGACGGAACGGTGAGTCGTCTCTTGTCCGCATACTCCTTCATCTTGGATTTGCTAACTGCATCATTCTGAGACATGCGAGCAGAAACAGGAATGGGCTCAGATTTTGGAATATCTGGAAGGCCTACGTTCTTTTTTCTGCCAGTGAGTGCCTCAAACGGAGAAATTTGAGTCGCACTATGAGGAGTAGCTCTATAGTGCATGAGAAAGTTATGAAGATGAACTTTCCAGTCACGATTGTCTGAGACAGAAGCACGAACAAACTTGTTAAGAGTAGCCATGAACCGTTCGACAGTACCATAGGCCTCAGGCCACAATGGAGTAATTCTCCTATGCTTAAACCCACAGGTGGAAGCAAACTCAGTGAACTCGTGTCCTTGGAAAGGTGGACCGTTATCTGACTTCACAACACTAGGATACCCTTGGCGTGCAAATATTGCATTCAGCCGTGGAATAACGACCTTTGCAGATGTAGAGTATACAATTTCGACCTCTGGAAACCGACTGTACTCATCGACAGCAACAAGCAGATACTAACCAGAAGGGAATGGTCCGGCAAAATCGATTGCGATTTCCGACCAAGGTCCAGAAGGAAGGGGAGTTGGACATTCTGGCTCACGCTTGTTCGGCCTAGGGTATGACGCCTGACATGGGATGCATGCTTTAACAGTTTCTTCAACCATCTTGTCAATACCAGGAAACCACACCTATTCCCGGACAAGCTATTTGGTCTTCACTATCCCCTGATGTGTATGATGTGCTATTTCAACAACTCGTTCCTGCAAAGGAGAGGGAATGGCCAGACGATGGTCTCGAAGGATAACGCCATCATAGATAGAGAACTCGTCTCTGAACCGAAGAAAGGGTACAAGATCGGGATCATCCCACCAACTACCAGTCTGAATAGCTGTCATCACCTTCTGTAGAGTTGCACTCTCTCGTGTGGAACTGCGTACCTCGTCAAGGGACATGGCTTTTGGCACAGCATGCTGACTTATGAAGGCGATATATGCTTCAGCAGCATTGTCACGTTTAGATTGCTCATATGGGTGTCTGCTCATGTAATCTGCTGGGTTCAGGTCATTTTTACCAGGACGGTACTCAAGAGTGAACTGGTAAGGCATGTGGCGTAGACGCCATCGTTCCATACGTGCAGAAGCAGGTTTCTGACTATGAACGATACCCAAAAGGGGTTTGTGGTCTGTAACCACCTTAAACTCAGAAGCAAAGAGGTACAGATGGAAGTGTTCGACACCATATACCACTGCTAACATCTCACGGTCGGTCTGCGAATAGCGTTGTTCCACATCGGTAAGAGCACGGCTCGCGTAACTAACAACCTTACCGTCTTGTGTAAGCATGGCTGCTACACCGACAGGAGACGCATCAACTAGAACCTCTGTTGACTTCTTGAGGTCAAAATACACTATTACTTGAGTACTAGATAGAGCAGATTTGAGATTGTAAAAGGAATTTTGCTCATCTTGAGACCAGGATCAAGAAACATCTTGTCTCGTAAGACGCCTGAGCGGCTCCGTCAGGGTTGCATAGTGATGTATGTATCGAGAAACATACTGGGTCATACCAAGAAACGACCTTATCTCAGCTGGATTCTGGGGAGCCGAACGACCAACAATAGCTTTGATCTTCTCTGGATCAGCTGACACACCTACATCACTGAAAACATGACCAAAGAAAGAGATCTTGTTGACAGAAAAGACACATTTGTCCTTGTTAAGCTTTGCCCCACTGCTGCTAAGCCTGTCCAACGTTAGCTTCAGTGCACGGTCATGGTCAGCCTGTGTCTTGCCATGGATTATGATATCATCTGACAGGTTTCTCGCCCCAGGAATGTCTGCCAGCAGGTCTGCGATGATTTTCTGAAAAAGCTCAGAAGCAGCATTGACACCAAACAAAAGACGTTTATAACGTCTAAGACCAAAATGAGTGGTAAAGGTAGTGATATAACGGCTAGACTCATCAAGCTCGAGCTGATGGTAGGCGTTAGATAGATCTAACTTACTGAAGACAGTAGAGGAGTTTAGATCAGACATTAAGTCTTCAACCGTAGGCATGGGGTGTTTCTCCCGACTTAAGGCCTTGTTAGCCTCACGCATGTCTATGCAGACACGAACACCAGAAGACTTCTTCGGGACAACAACAACAGGGCTAACCCAAGGAGTTGAGCCTGAAACAGGTTCAATGACGTCAAGGTCTTCAAGACGCTTGAGTTCGGCCTCTACATCCTTACGGACGTGAAAGGGAATACGCCGATGGCGTTGGGTCACTGAAGGTACATCTGGGTTGATGTGTAGTCTCACACTAACATCTCTTATCTTCCCCCATCTTGCCATCAAACAATGAGGGATACTGCTCTGAAACAGAACTAGAAGTTAGGTTGGCAAAAGATGTGAAAGCAAACTGAACAATGTTCAGAGACTGAGCACTCTTAGCTCCAAGGAGACACCTGGAATGCCTGCTGTCAGTACTTTCTACAACATAAAAATCTGCATTTATAGATTTGTTCTTATATGTAATTTCAGCGTTAAAATAACCTTCAACATTTAATGGCTTGGATGAACCATATGCAAAAATGAGTGGTACAGGTCGCAATAGGACTGGTTTAATTTTGCATTTACTGAACACTTTGTCACTAATAATATTGACACTAGAACCAGTATCGATTAAGAATTCAATATCAGAATTTAACACTTTTGCCTTCACCGAAGGGATGTTCGAGTTAGTTTGTGAATTATTGAACTCAGATTCCTCGCTAGCACTATCGTACTGTGTAGGTTTCGGCTCGTGTGTGTCCGCCTCTGCCAAATTAACATGTTTTTTGTCCTGGATCTGCACACCTTGGCAAAATGATTATGTTTATGGCAGAACAAGCATTCTTTTCCCAAAGCCGGACAACGTTGGTGTGAAGAATCTCTTACACGACTGGTTCCCTGCACCTGATGCTTGATAACGATCACGTCCATTTGCGCGACCACCACGTTCACTAGCACGACCACGTTCACTAGCACGACCACTAGCATGACCACGTCCACGCGAATGACCACGCCCATGGGAAACGCCACGAGGTTTGTGCGGTTGTTGATAAACGGCATTCACGGGTTTTCCTTCCATCTCCGTGGCACGAGATTCGGAGAGTTCAAGAGCACGGGCTTCCTCTATTATCTCATCTAGTGTGTAATTGTCCCTCAGGGCCCTCCTACGGACACGAGATGACGTACACCCTTGAATAACTTCTGAAAGAATTTCCTGATCCTTATCATGGAAATCGCATGTACTTGCCATGGTTCGAAGTCGCGTATAGAATGTGTCCATAGTTTCACCAACTTCTTGCTTGGTCTGGTGGAATTTATACACTTCGAAGCTCAAGTTCTGTTTAGGTGTGAAATAGTTCTTTAACGATATACACAGTTTGTTGTATTAATCAGGCACATTTACGGTTTCCCCACTAGCGTCCGTTATTTCACATGTGGCTCCGATGCCCTTTTCTGCATCCGTTAGAGAAACATAGATGTCATAAATCTCTTCACCACAGTAATGAAGAAGGAGTGCCTTTTTCCCTTATCCTCCTTGATGTCACAGATCATATTCTCAAATTTATCAATCCATTTTTTCCAATGAATACCCGCCGAATTGCTACCGTCACTTTGAACTTGAAACGGGGGAAATGTGGGTAGTTGTACGGCCATTTTGGTCCTTGTTCTGAGTCACTCGTCGCCAGATATTATGTCTATGCATGTAGTATTGAATAAAACGCAACACAGCTCGTGTGAGGTTCCATTTATTACTGATTTACAAAAGTTGTTTTCTATTTTTTAAACCCGGATGTAGCAATGTGTGTCGTAATAATCACATAGCCGTGAAAGTTACCATTTATAGGTACTAAATCATATAAAGGTTAGATAGTCGTAAATCATATTAGATACTACAGTGTTTAATATTTTAAAACAAAACTTGGACTCCGTAAAATATGTGAGGGCTGGTTACCCCACTTGTTAAGCCAGAAGGAGAAAGATAAACGTGTGAGGATAGCTTCAAAACTATTGCAGATGTAAAATGGTTGCGATGATAGGCGTTGTTCGACCCGACGGGAAAGAGAATAATAAAGTTTGGGTCGGGGAAAATGGAGGCAGACCGCAAATAGCCCGGAGATCTAAGTCTTATACGGGTCCATATGCTAGTGGAATGGTTGCCCAAGTTCTTGTCCTTGAACACAAGACTGTCACCTGCATTTATTATGCTGAGCAGATTCTACCTGTTGTCGTTAGTCACTACATGAAGGCCCGTCCACGTACCGGCTGCGCGGCCTTAAGTTCCTACATGACAGCGCCCCAGCCCATACTTCAGCGGTCGTTCAGGATTATTTGAAATCACAGGGACTTAAAACTTTGCCACATCCTCCATACAGTCCAGATCTGTCCCATGCATGTGACTTCTGGTTGAACCCTTTAATCAAGAAGTGCTTAAAAGGACGCACATTCGAGACCCGTACTGCTGTCGGTAGAGCGTTATTTCAATGCACCAACAGTATTCCTAAAAGGGACTATAAAGAAGCATTTAATAACTGGATTAGACGATTGAAAAAATGAGTAGAGATCAAAGGGGAATACTTTGTGGGTTTGGACTAGTCGAATTTAAACAGGTGAGTGTAGTTTTTATAACGCGCTATAAGTTTCAGGACTTTTAAAATGCCCCTCGTATATAGATTTTGTAGGATTATACAATACTGGTTTAAACTGCGTATGCCGTTTCACTAAGTGATTGTCTAAGAAACAAAATAATTGGACGGCTAATGTTAAGTCTTTGTTGTATAGTCAGGGGTATGTATGGGAGAATCCAGCAAGTGTAAACCCGAAATACTTTTGCAAAGAATTAAAGGTACGGCTAATAGACAATTTTATTTAGAAATGGAAATCGGATATTGCGGATAAATAATGTTTTACTATTTTATAGAAACGTGAACGTAAACTTCGTTTATGAAACATATTTAGATATTTTTAAATACCGAATATAGAAGTGTCATAACACAACTACGCTTATCATCACACAGGCTGAGAATTGAGACAGGAATATATGGACCCAATAGAATTGAGAGATACGAAAGAAAGTGTCAGTTGTGTACCTCTGGTATTATTGAAGACGAGTATCATTTTGTAAACAATTTAACTTGTCATGCTTTTTAAATAACTAAATACCTTTAGAATATCTGACAGACAAACATAATATAGAACGTTGCACTGTTTACTTAATTGCCATAGTATTTATAAACAAATTACGATACATGTTTAAAGCAGAAACGTAATAAACCATAGATTTGAAACGTATGCTTTCAGATAGAAAATACTCGACTTTCATTTGTAGCTGTACTGAAATTGTCATTTTTTAAACCAAAAGTCTGCAAAAATAGAGGATATTTGTTGGTTTGGGGTAAATATAGGATTTATTTTCATCGAGAAGTGAGAAAACATGTGAGGGCTGGTTACCCCACTTGTTAAGCCAGAAGGAGAAAGATAAACGTGTGAGGATAGCTTCAAAACTATTGCAGATGTAAAATGGTTGCGATGATAGGCGTTGTTCGACCCGACGGGAAAGAGAATAATAAAGTTTGGGTCGGGGAAAATGGAGGCAGACCGCAAATAGCCCGGAGATCTAAGTCTTATACGGGTCCATATGCTAGTGGAATGGTTGCCCAAGTTCTTGTCCTTGAACACAAGACTGTCACCTGCATTTATTATGCTGAGCAGATTCTACCTGTTGTCGTTAGTCACTACATGAAGGCCCGTCCACGTACCGGCTGCGCGGCCTTAAGTTCCTACATGACAGCGCCCCAGCCCATACTTCAGCGGTCGTTCAGGATTATTTGAAATCACAGGGACTTAAAACTTTGCCACATCCTCCATACAGTCCAGATCTGTCCCATGGATGTGACTTCTGGTTGAACCCTTTAATCAAGAAGTGCTTAAAAGGACGCACATTCGAGACCCGTACTGCTGTCGGTAGAGCGTTATTTCAATGCACCAACAGTATTCCTAAAAGGGACTATAAAGAAGCATTTAATAACTGGATTAGACGATTGAAAAAATGAGTAGAGATCAAAGGGGAATACTTTGTGGGTTTGGACTAGTCGAATTTAAACAGGTGAGTGTAGTTTTTATAACGCTCTATAAGTTTCAGGACTTTTAAAATGCCCCTCGTATATAGATTTTGTAGGATTATACAATACTGGTTTAAACTGCGTATGCCGTTTCACTAAGTGATTGTCTAAGAAACAAAATAATTGGACGGCTAATGTTAAGTCTTTGTTGTATAGTCAGGGGTATGTATGGGAGAATCCAGCAAGTGTAAACCCGAAATACTTTTGCAAAGAATTAAAGGTACGGCTAATAGACAATTTTATTTAGAAATGGAAATCGGATATTGCGGATAAATAATGTTTTACTATTTTATAGAAACGTGAACGTAAACTTCGTTTATGAAACATATTTAGATATTTTTAAATACCGAATATAGAAGTGTCATAACACAACTACGCTTATCATCACACAGGCTGAGAATTGAGACAGGAATATATGGACCCAATAGAATTGAGAGATACGAAAGAAAGTGTCAGTTGTGTACCTCTGGTATTATTGAAGACGAGTATCATTTTGTAAACAATTTAACTTGTCATGCTTTTTAAATAACTAAATACCTTTAGAATATCTTTGACAGACAAACATAATATAGAACGTTGCACTGTTTACTTAATTGCCATAGTATTTATAAACAAATTACGATACATGTTTAAAGCAGAAACGTAATAAACCATAGATTTGAAACGTATGCTTTCAGATAGAAAATACTCGACTTTCATTTGTAGCTGTACTGAAATTGTCATTTTTTAAACCAAAAGTCTGCAAAAATAGAGGATATTTGTTGGTTTGGGGTAAATATAGGATTTACTTTCATCGAGAAGTGAGAAAACATGTGAGGGCTGGTTACCCCACTTGTTAAGCCAGAAGGAGAAAGATAAACGTGTGAGGATAGCTTCAAAACTATTGCAGATGTAAAATGGTTGCGATGATAGGCGTTGTTCGACCCGACGGGAAAGAGAATAATAAAGTTTGGGTCGGGGAAAATGGAGGCAGACCGCAAATAGCCCGGAGATCTAAGTCTTATACGGGTCCATATGCTAGTGGAATGGTTGCCCAAGTTCTTGTCCTTGAACACAAGACTGTCACCTGCATTTATTATGCTGAGCAGATTCTACCTGTTGTCGTTAGTCACTACATGAAGGCCCGTCCACGTACCGGCTGCGCGGCCTTAAGTTCCTACATGACAGCGCCCCAGCCCATACTTCAGCGGTCGTTCAGGATTATTTGAAATCACAGGGACTTAAAACTTTGCCACATCCTCCATACAGTCCAGATCTGTCCCATGCATGTGACTTCTGGTTGAACCCTTTAATCAAGAAGTGCTTAAAAGGACGCACATTCGAGACCCGTACTGCTGTCGGTAGAGCGTTATTTCAATGCACCAACAGTATTCCTAAAAGGGACTATAAAGAAGCATTTAATAACTGGATTAGACGATTGAAAAAATGAGTAGAGATCAAAGGGGAATACTTTGTGGGTTTGGACTAGTCGAATTTAAACAGGTGAGTGTAGTTTTTATAACGCGCTATAAGTTTCAGGACTTTTAAAATGCCCCTCGTATATAGATTTTGTAGGATTATACAATACTGGTTTAAACTGCGTATGCCGTTTCACTAAGTGATTGTCTAAGAAACAAAATAATTGGACGGCTAATGTTAAGTCTTTGTTGTATAGTCAGGGGTATGTATGGGAGAATCCAGCAAGTGTAAACCCGAAATACTTTTGCAAAGAATTAAAGGTACGGCTAATAGACAATTTTATTTAGAAATGGAAATCGGATATTGCGGATAAATAATGTTTTACTATTTTATAGAAACGTGAACGTAAACTTCGTTTATGAAACATATTTAGATATTTTTAAATACCGAATATAGAAGTGTCATAACACAACTACGCTTATCATCACACAGGCTGAGAATTGAGACAGGAATATATGGACCCAATAGAATTGAGAGATACGAAAGAAAGTGTCAGTTGTGTACCTCTGGTATTATTGAAGACGAGTATCATTTTGTAAACAATTTAACTTGTCATGCTTTTTAAATAACTAAATACCTTTAGAATATCTTTGACAGACAAACATAATATAGAACGTTGCACTGTTTACTTAATTGCCATAGTATTTATAAACAAATTACGATACATGTTTAAAGCAGAAACGTAATAAACCATAGATTTGAAACGTATGCTTTCAGATAGAAAATACTCGACTTTCATTTGTAGCTGTACTGAAATTGTCATTTTTTAAAAACCAAAAGTCTGCAAAAATAGAGGATATTTGTTGGTTTGGTGTAAATATAGGATTTATTTTCATCGAGAAGTGAGAAAACATGTTTTCACGAGTGCTTTAACAATAGTGAAAATATTTGAGTTTTCTCACTTCGAGATGAAAATAAATCCTATATTCACGACAAACCAACACATATTCTATTTATTATGTACTCACAACCTTGAAACTTATGCAGAAAAACATAATGCGCCAAAACAATGACGTCAATATAACATCAACAACGTCAACAGCGGCATTACGTCATTTTCGGTATTTCACATATGAAATATAATAATGAAAATATAAGGTTTTATTTTAATCATGAAATCCACTATTTCACTGTAAAGTATATAATAAATAGAGGATCTTACGTGAGTACTCATTCATTATTGAATTTATTAAACGAGTTGGCAAAATGATATATATAATGCGAGGCTCTTGCCGAGCATTAAATCATTTTTGCTAACGAGTTTAATAAATTCAATAATGAATGAAAACGAATGTTAGATTCTATTGATCACATAACTCACATATCGACTTTTACTGCATTTTGCCTGTCGCTTTAACACGCGAAACCGACATAAACCGTGGGAATTGGGTCGATTTTTTTTGAAAGTGCATACAAGGCTTATTTGCATGCTTATATAACTAGTGGTATATAGAATGGTGTTATTCCACTCCCACACCGTAAGTTATGTGATAAAGACATTTATCTTAATAATGCAATCGTATTTTCAAAACATGTCTATGATTACTAAAAATGTCAACAAATATTAGTTAAAAAGAACGACTATGGCCTATTTTATGCTACTTCCTGATGTTGTTGTAGTTTGGCTGAAATTTTAACTGTATAGAATTCGTCAATTTTCACAGCAGGAGTCAGCAAATGGTCTCAAATAAAGAGAATAATACCCTGTGTGTAGTGACATTATTATATTCTTTCTGTCTTAAATATACGAAGAGAAAATAAAGAACGAGATTGTGCTGCCTTGCCTTGTGTCATATGAGATTATGTGAGATTTGGGTAAATGTCCAATCTCTACTTCTTAGATCTCTGTTTAATAGGCAGGGACCCAAGCCTGAAAAAAACGAAAACGTTTACCCGGAAAGATATACTCCTGGTTTTTTTAATATTAACAGATGGGGGTCTTGTACATATGAAACCACTGTATGGACTTCTGGCATACTTTGCATTTCGTAACAGCATCGCGATTTCTACGGTAACCCATTCGTACCAAGCCAGTATATTCAAATCGATGAACAAACAGTCAAAGGAAAATAAAGAAATTTGCACACGTCCTTTTATACAATACAATCCCAGTATTTAAAACCTATATGTGTATAAGAAATATCAAACAACAGAATCAAGAACTGATTACGTTACACTTTACTAATTTTAACAGGAGTTATGAAACTTTTATGAATTTTGTTCTGTCCTGTGCTAGGGATAATGCGATTTTTTTGTGTTCACAATAACTGCAGTAAATGGTTTCCGATTTCCACTAAATGTTGTATGGTGTTAGGCCTTTTACCTACAAGGCCTTTGACAAGTTCAATACTGAGTAAAACTGACACTTGCTTTAAAGAGTTATTACCCTTGGTTATTGAAAGAATATGCACATTTTAGCTTGAGTACACACATTACTTTAGTAAACGGATTCCGATCTTCAAATTATTTAGTATGAGACTCTGATTTACTTTTAAAAGTATTGTCAGAACTCTTCTGCTACAAGGTCTGTCACAACGTGAACACTATGGTGACTATATGTACAGACTTTTTAAGATAATTGTCATTATTACATACATACAATCTGTGTTAAACTTGTTAACAAACATAACAAAATAGGTTATGACCCTATCATTCTGCAACGCACTGTATGTTTAGATGTTGACCCATTTACAGTTCGCCACAATGCTTTACAATTAATGTTGCGATGACCCGACAGATTTTGAACCCTATGATGACTTCTACTCACAGGCATTTATTACGATATATGGTATAGAAAGCTAGAGAGAATATAGTTATAGTATATGTATATAGTAAAGGGCCTTCTTCTTCGCTCTATCTCTATCCTTCTATACTATATATCGTAATGAATGCATGTGCTTCTACCTAAATAGGACAAGGGATGGTAATGCTTAATGTTTGACTTTAATATTGTCTTATCGTCATCATTCTTTTGTTGTCCTGGCTCCTGGCAAGTATTTGCTTCGTGGCTTTCTGGGCATTTACATTCATATATACATGATCATTTTGTGTTATACTTATATTCCCTACTAATTGCTATTAATACTGCCTAATTTGTAAGGGGATATAGCCTGGCTGGTCGCATTTTATTGGAATGAAACTGTGGTAAGAGTGAGGTTTTGTGCACTCTAGAACCTGGCTTAACCCCAGCGGCCTTTATGTCACTGACCATTCCAAGGAGGTACCCATATTGTCACTGACCATTCCAAGGAGGTACCCATATTTCCAACCGTTTGTGTTCGCCATTTCGCATACTTTGCTCTTTTCTATCCTTGTGATTGGTGTTTGTTTGAAATACGTTTGTTTGGTTGACAGACTGTGTTCTGTGAATGTTATATTTCCTTATCGACTTTTATACCATAATTTGTTTCTGACTCGAAATAGGATATGGATCACATTTAGTGTTACTTATAGTTTTAACTGTAAACATGACTCTATTACTAACTATTTAATATATTGGGTCTCATGGATCAAGGCGACCCAATCCGTAGGAAAGTATTCAAGTTCATGGTGTGTTTTGAGAAACGTTGACAACTTTCTTAACCAAATGTTGCCTGTTCAATCAATCAGAACCTAAAATTGAAACTCAAGGTCACAGAAACACCAATGTTGGTTGGACAGTTAATGATCATATAACAAAAGTGCAAATTTCAAATAAATTATTTAGATAGTATTCAAGATGTTTTGGAGATACTCTGCCAGACGTTATACCCAAACACTGACGTCGCTCAATCGCCTTCCAACGAAACTAGTCAAATAAAAAACCCGTTATTTTTCTGATAGATACAATCATCTGACTGTGACAAAATAGTGAACCAATTTGGAAATTAACAATTTGACAAGACAGTAATTGCAGTAACTACTATTCTATTTTCAAGGTAAATTAAAGGTCCATAACTGTATTAAGAAATCTAAAAGCAACCATCGAACGGATTCTAAATATCCGCCAGTATTTTAATGTTATTAAGACCACACTAAACGATATGGTTTAAACCCTACACAATTAAAGATAGTTGTTGCAATAATCATATTTTCTAAGTAAATTAAGGGCCATACCTCTATTCCAAAATGGCAAAACAATTTGATATATCATAAACATTATTAACATTTACTGGTATCCTATTTGTATATAATTTCCACTCAAAATGCTGTTTAATTTTCAACAAAATTTGATTAATCATCATAAACTCAACACAAAAATGTATTTTCGTAGAAAATCAGGGGCCATAGCTCTATTTAGAAAAGGCAAAGGTCCACATTGATCGTAAGGAAGTGATGTCTGTTTGATATAAGGCTTCACAGCAATTTTAGTTAAAATCCAAAATAAGATAAAGAAGTTATCAAAACCTTGCCCCTAAGCTTTACCCAAAATGTGCATTTTTGTTAAGTAGCTCAGGGGACATAACTCTATTCTGAAAATGAGAAAATCGGCCTTGCTCGTAAGAAAGTGGCATATTTACGATATAATGGTTCACAGTAAAGTTGGTTTTAACCGAAAACAATTTACAGAAGTTAAAGTTTTAGGCAAAAGGTGGATGCACGTCCCTCCATCTGTCCGCCATCTTCAATCCTTAAACCGCTTTTAATTATTTATTTTTTTTTTGAAAATTGCATTCTGCATAAACAGAATATAATCAGGCATGCTTATGTCTTATTTATATACAAAACAAAATCATATCGCTAAAATATAAACTTGTACACATTTTTTCTTTGAATATCAATATTTTCTTATCACTTACGGGCTTCCGTAGAAAATGCGTTGGTGTAACGAAATGCAAAGAATACCATTAATCCAAAAACGAGTATCAATGTTGATCAACGTTGATCGATTTAATCACTATTGTAGAATGGTCACTGAAATTCCTTTTGTATTTGTACAGGTGTAAATCGTTTAATTGAAAATAACAGCTGTCATAATAAATGGTGTACTCTAACTAGCAGTTATTGGAAGTTAGAGTATGGCAGACTGTGCGTGAGACAGCTGAAATGGACATGCTACAAAACAACTACAGTATGGTTTCATCTCGTTGGTTGATTTAAACACCTCGATGGGATAGGCACATCTCGATGTTTAAATCAACCAACTCGATGAGATAATGCTCTATTTATTACTAATAATATGGTTTGACAAGGGCGTGTTATGTTATTTTCATAATTACGTTCGTATTTGGAGAATTGAAATGCTTTGAATAAATGTGAATGTAACTTGTTGAATTCAGTTTAAAGTATTTAATTGTATTTCTTGTAAAATGGAGTGGCCTTGTTTTATCGGTTACATGTATTCAGGCTGTAGTGACGAATTATCTTTTACATTTGCTGTTTTCTCTGAATGTACAAATGTATAGTGTCCATCATCGTCAATCAAAGTATGAAATATGTGTTGACTTATAGAGCCGCTTGCAACGTGTGTCCATGTTTGATTCCTATGAATGTTGTGTATTATATCAGATTTGTTTTTATTTAAACTTTATTTTGCTAAACAAAATGGTGGTATGTACCTACCATTATCATAGAGCCATGAATCTTTGGGTTAGAATGATGTGTAGGACCCGTAACTTCACAGACACATGGCAAGGGTTGTTGCTGCTTTAAATAGAAATAAAACATTCATTTGAAAGCGCTGTGTTTGCATCTTCTACGTTTTGACTGTCGCATCCTCGTTTATGCTGTTATTATAATAAACTTTAGTTTGACGCATATTCGTTTTGCATTTTTGTTTCAAATCTGATCTCTCCATTTTTTGGAAACGACCCAGTTATGGCATACGCCGTCGGACTGGTATTATCTTCGCTCATTGAGCAAATTTGGCAAATGCTCATTTTACAAGAGCTGTCACCAGATTTTAAAAGAATGTGAATCCAATTTTATGATATTTTGTCAATAAACATACCTAGCTTATATAATGCTTAATCGATATATTTTTTTCTTTCTGTTATCTCTCGTTCGTGGAATTACCCTCGTTCGTGGAATGCTATTGTATCATAGGTATGAAAGCACCAATTATTTTCCCCATAGACACCAATGTTAAAGTGTCACATATTAATGATTTGCTGCAAATTCAACTCAAGTATGGATAATGCAGCTGTGTAATGTTCATATAGAAAACTATTTTTCAAATTGAAAAATCACCAGAAAACGTGGGGTCACAAGACATGTAAGAAAGTTCTTGTTTGTTTACTAAACAGGTCAAGGGTACAGCTGTTTTTATTGATCGACTGTTTTCATTGCTCACAAAGTGTAAGCATAGAGTCGAAATTTCGAAAATGTTCATCAGTGATCCAGTAAAACCTATTAATACGCTTCTTATACATATAACCACAAAATCGAATAGAAATGGGCAGTTTTCCCCTACTTATAATGCCCATTTCCATCGAAAAAGGAGGGATTACTTTTTATTATAGGAACTACATTCGACTACACCTCGGAGGTTTACATGTAATTGGTGGTGGTAAACCTATAAGAGGAGAAAACATGTTCAGATGTTTCTTAAATGAGGAGTTTTTGTTGTCATTTTCATAACAAGCTTAAAAACACTTACTTCATGCAAATCGAATGATTATTTGCAGAGATATGGTCTTGTGAATACCAAGGACAATAGTCTGAAATCGACAAAAGTCAGAGATATTTTTTTTAATTTTACACTATCTGAATTGTCATACCAAACGGCATTTCTTGTCCATACACCATATTAAATAGATCAAATGTTTAGAACATTCAATGGACATAAATAAAATATGCATTTTAGGTACAATCAGGACGATGAAAAGGCCAATGTATGTCGATTTTCATGCCAAAATTGATTTTTCAGTCAAATTCTTCAAAATTGGTGGTACCATACCTGATTATAGTAGCGAATACGAGCTTAATAATGCCAAAAATACCGCTAAAATCAGAATTGATACTAGCTGAACGCTACCAAGTCGAGTTTGAATGATACGGAATAATATTTTATCTTTTACACAAATCTTCATTTTTCACAGTATCCTATTTTAGGGGGGTAGGGGAAAGATTTAGTGGTTTCATGCCTACCAAACCTGTTGTCATGCAAATTTAATTCATGAAAACATGTTGCAAACATGCAACCCTACATGTTGATACCAAAAAGACATAGTTCAACTGCAAACACTTCACCAATACGTCATTTTAAACAAGAAAAAAAAAATGAAACTCAAAATTACGGCTTTTATAGACAAAATTGGACTAAAAACGCTCAAAACCTATGTAATAAACTATGGAAAACTTATTTCTGAGCTTATTTTACCAATTGTTGTCGGAAAAGTGTCCCTAGGTACGAATCTGAGCGAGTCCTAATTACTGCACGCATCTCTTATAGGTATGAAAGCACCAATTATTTTCCCCATAGACACCAATGTTAAAGTGTCACATATTAATGATTTGCTGCAAATTCAACTCAAGTATGGATAATGCAGCAGTGTAATGTTCATATAGAAAACTATTTTTCAAATTGAAAAATCACCAGAAAACGTGGGGTCACAAGACATGTAAGAATGTTCTTGTTTGTTTACTAAACAGGTCAAGGGTACAGCTGTTTTTATTGATCGACTGTTTTCATTGCTCACAAAGTGTAAGCATAGAGTCGAAATTTCGAAAATGTTCATCAGTGATCCAGTAAAACCTATTAATACGCTTCTTATACATATAACCACAAAATCGAATAGAAATGGGCAGTTTTCCCCTACTTATAATGCCCATTTCCATCGAAAAAGGAGGGATTACTTTTTATTATAGGAACTACATTCGATACACCTCGGAGGTTTACATGTAATTGGTGGTGGTAAACCTCATACCTTCCTTCGCGGAATACAACGGTGTCTCGGAAATCTCTGTCCCTCGTTCGTGGAATAAGTACTACGGTCTCCTTAGTGTTGTCCAAACATTTGCACAAAGATTACATTAAGCATAGTAACCGGACTGTACTTTAGTGTTAACCATTTAATAAAAATGATGAAGCTGCTGATGTTTTTCGTTGTGCTAATTTGTATCAATTTTTACTTGTCGGAAGGTAAGTTCTTTAAGTCACTCTCTTATTGTCAGAAAAAAGGACATTTAAATGTGTTTGAAAGTAAAGGAGAGCTGTAACTTTGTTTTGTATCGACTGCAAACGTTCCCGGTCTTAATATGTCCGTGGAAAAAGGTGACTTTGGTTTAAAATCGTTCTTTTTCACAATACACTTTTTATAATTGTCATACTATACTAGTTCTTTTAGTTGTCACAGATCGAAACTTGAAGATCATTGATACCAAGGCCCGCGGTTTTGATGTGTTTCGAGTCTCAGACACCAGGTTTTGATCTCGTACAATGTAAATCCGCTGGAAATATTTTATTTCTTATCTGACTTATATGATTCTTATATGATACCTATTATATGATAGAGAAGTACATGATTGAAGATATAAAATATTTCCAGCGAGTTTAATGTCCCAGATCAATACCTGATGGGCGGGACTTGACGATCATCGATACATACCAAGGGCCGTAGGCCCGTGGTTTGGATGTGTTTCAAATCACAAACACTAGGTTTTGATTTCGCACAATATAAACATGCCGGAAATATTTTATTTCTTATCTAACATGGATTTTTTTTTAGGTATTTAATACTTAATAGACATATTTTCGGGAGATTCAACTTAATACAAACAAATGTTTACAACTTACATGGTATGCCCATCTCTCAATGCCAAACGAAGACAATGTAAAGCCTTCTCTTATTTTTAACAATTAAATGATATTGCTTGAATGCAGTTTGCTTTAAAATAACGTAATCGTTATTTTGGATGTTTCCTGACATTTAAAATAGTTTAAGGATATTTATGCGCATATTTTTCGCTTTTCGCGCATACCTGTCTGAAGGCGACTATGTACACAACTACCACACTTTTTCATTTTTTTAAATATTATATTTACTAGTTCTCATTATTATGAACCTAATTAACGGTTTCAATAATGAAGACATGTGTTGATACAGTAAAATCCAGCAGAGATTCAGCATTTGATACAGACCACGGAGAGATTTATTGGTTCAGCCGCTATAGCATTTTCATTTTTTCATACTTAGCATATACATGTCTGTCTGAAACGTAAGAATTAACTTAAAACATTAAATATTACTAACATGATGACTGTATACTGCTTTTAGGGTGGGGGAGTTATATCATTTTCTTGAACTGCATGATATTTGCGAACAATACAGCCGTTTTGAAAGAAATCTGTTCATAGGAAAAACTTTTTTCCTCGAAATGTTTCTTGTTACACCCAAAATCTGCCATATTTTCCGAGGATCTTCATTGCAATAAAGTTACTATTTCCCTTTATTTTCGCATTTATCTTCTTTTTTCTTCTCATATATACAGAATAGGATTATATTAACTTTATTTTTTGTTATTAAATTTCTTGTTTTTGAATAATTTAGGTTATACTGAAATTACACGAAATTTGCCAAAAGTGAAATATTGGTCATATATTTATCTTAAAATATCCCAGAAACCAAGTTCGTGGCCTATTATTTTTAAATATGAAATATGCTAAGGATAGACAGTTCTAGCTTTGTACCAATTCTTAAAGGACGTCACGCCTGAGTTCTTGATAGGAATTTTAAAACCACCTCAATAATAATAATAATAATAATAATAAAAGCTTTATTTAAAGCAGGTAAGTAACACATTACAGTTATATAACATACATCACATACATCTTATTTTCAATGTGGCCTTCTGCAAAATATCATACACGCACGCACGCACACACACACACACACACACACACAATATGCATATATAGATAGATAGATAGATAGATAGATACTTTATTGACTTAAACTTTTACAGTTTCTCATCATTACATACATAATTTGTAATACATAATTATAATCACATGACAGGTTACACATACTTCTACACACTCACTTATAGTTCAATTTTCAATACTCCTTAATTAATCATAGATCATATAAATCACACATTTTAATCAATAATCCAAGGATATCAAAAAACAAAAGGAATTATATATAAAATAACAATTTATGTGAGGATGTACTTGAATATATTTTAAGAAATAATATTTGGAATAGAACATCTGACAGTAAACGCCTCTGACAAATATTTACTTAAATTAAAAAGTTCTTTCTTCTTTGAAGATTGTAGAAGTGTTATAAATTTAAACATATTTGGCCTTTGTATGTAATATTTTCTGATATATTTCTTTCTAATATCATTATAAGCTGTACAAATTAAAACAAAGTGAAATTCGTCTTCAATATCAGTTGAATTACATATTTGACAAACTCTTTCATTTCTTTCAATCCTCTGTCTTGCATAACGACCTGTCTCAATTCTTAAGCTATGTGAAGATAAACGTAATTTAGTAAAAACACTTCGTAATCTTTTTGTACATAAATTATTCAGATAGTTTTCATATCCAAAATTATCTTTAACATGTCTATACAAACTTGATAATACTCTATTTTCTTGTAGATCAGTGTTCCATTTTTGAATAAAACAATCCACCAACCTCTGTTTAAAGCTAGATATAAAATGTTGATGGTTCACCCTTAAAGGATCATCCCATATATACATAAAGCCATACGTATTAAGCAGAGATTTTACATTGGATAACCAATTGTTTAAACCACTTTCACAATCAGATAATGAAGATTTATAAATAGATGATAAAATTATATTTTCTGTTTTAACTAATTTCAACCAATATCTAACTATTCTAGTATATCTTGTGATAAATAAAGGATAACGCGCCAATTCACCGTAAACACCAGCATTACTCGTGGTCAGTTTTACTTCTAGAATGTGTTTACAAAACTTGAGATGAATTCTCTCTATCTCTTTCGATTTTATGAAACCCCAGACTTCACAGCCGTAATTGAGTATTGATGAGACGAAAGCATCAAATAATTGAAGGGATGTTTTAGGTTTTAGTTCAGTTTTTCTTATGTTTGCAGTTAAAAGATTCATAGCTTTTAATGCTTTGCCGCACATAGCCTGTTGATTTAACGTATACGACCCTGTGTAGTTAAATACAACTCCAAGATAATTAAAATCATCTGAAACCTCTAATAATGCTCCGTTAAAAGAAAAGTTTTCATTAACGGTTACTCTACCTCTTTTACGAAAAACTATAACCTTTGTTTTTTCAGTATTTACTTCCAGACCCCAAGTTTCACAATATTCATATAGACGATTTAAGCTCATTTGCAGATCTTGCGGAGTATTACCTATTAACACCATATCATCAGCAAAAAGCAGTAAAATTAAAGAAATGTCATCTAATGATAAACCACTCTCTATTCTATTTTGCAAATATAACTCTAAATCTTCAATAAACAGTGCAAACATGATCGGAGACATTATCTCCCCTTGCTTCAAACCGACTGAAATCTCGAAAAAATCCGAGAAAGAACCGCAGTATTTTATGCATGATTTGACAGTGTTATACATAGAACGAATTATTCTTAGCATTTTCCCGTTAATACCAAATTTATATAACTTTAACCACATTGCATTTCTATAGATAGAATCAAACGCTTTTTTAAGGTCTATAAAAGCACAATAAAGCCGTTTTTTATTGTTTAGAATTTTTTCGATTATACTATGAAGTGCGAAAATTGCATCTACCGTTGATCTGCCTTTCATAAAGCCAAATTGTGCGTCCGATACAGTATTATTAATCTCACACCATTTATTAATCCGGGTGTTCAAAATACTTGTAAAAAGTTTTCCCATACAACTTACTAGAGTTATTCCCCTGTAGTTACTAACCATGTCTTTATCCCCTCGCTTGTGCAAGGGGATTATAAAACCTTCAGTCCATTCATCCGGAAAATATCCTGAATCAAATATTACGTTAAAAATGTCAGTTATATGTCCAGATAAAATATCGCAAGTTGAGATAAAGTATTCATTTAAAATATTATCTCCAGAAACTTTATTTTTGTTTAAGGCACGAATTGCAGATTCAACTTCGCTTACAGTAATCTGTTTATCGAGTTCTTCAAATATTGCATCGCCATCATTAAAATTATGATTATTATTAAACTCTTCAGCTTCTTCAGAAACCGACACTTTTATATCCTTAAACATATTTATAAAGTATGAACTAAATTCATTCATGGAAATATCAGGATTGTTGCGTTTTCTTTTAATAAATAGTTTCCAAAACTCACGTGGTTTAGAATGGCGCATTTTTTCTAATTCTTTCATTTGTTTAAATTTGTACGATCGTTTCTTTTTCTGAATTAATTTCTTGTAAATCAATTTAGTATTAGCCAGTAACACCCTATTTTCGCCCGACTTGTTTCTGTTAAAGTTGAATAATGCCTCTTTGTAACGTGTTTTAGCAAGAACACATTCATCATCGAACCATTTATTAGTATCGCTGTTGATAAAACGGCCTCAAGATCTTTCGTTTTTTAAAGAGCGGATCCGCAACATCACGTATTGTATTTGTAACAATATACATCGACAAACACTCCATTAGTTAATTTTCTAGAAACAATATTAAAGATCATGAAATAATACAGGAAAGCGGATTCTTACTCAAAATTCAGTTATATGTTTACTTTGTTATTGTTATCTGAACAATTAATCGTTAAATGATAATACATTACTTTGCAATAAATGTGATCTATATCTATATTTAAATGAATGTAACGACGATGATGAACGAATCTGTACAGGCACACTATTCCATACGTGTGCACTTACAAATGTAAAGGATTTTTTCATATAATTAGTGAATAACCAATCAGCATTGAGTATTTTAATAAATTATTTTAGATTATTATATTAAAACTTGTACATAGAATGATATAAATTTCTTATGAGAATCATATGAAAGTTGACAAATATTTGTTTCATGAAAATCATATGAAAATGTGTATGTTATAAAAAAAAACATTTATAAATATATTCTTATATGAACATTATATGAAACTCCTATTACATAAATACCATTTGCAATTTTTTTATGGGAATTATATGTGGCTTTTTTTTTATAAGAATGTTTCAGAATCATATGAGCTATGAGAATGCAATCGTATGTTTAATATATATGTATTGTTCGTGCCTGGACAAAACATTGAAAGGGACACAGGGCAATTTTGAAGTTTATATCAAGGATTAAAATGAGTGTCTCGATTTATTGATCAAGTACTATTTCGACTTTAAACCCGCATGCATATAATAAAATAAACTTTTGAGTTTTCAAATGGTTTATTGGTGCATTATAATCAACAGTTAATAATATGCAAACATAATTTGCTTAATACTATCCTTATAATTAAGATTAATGACTGAACAAATGCAAGGTATGAAGAAACCCGCCGCGAGTTTTAAGAAATGTTATCAAGATAGCCGTGTATCCATTTCAATTGCAAGAATAATAAAAACGGAGCACCTTTTGTTGAAAATCACCCGGAAGATAATAGACGCACGAACATTGGACTAATATAAAACACTTTATCATCGAGAAAAGGAAAAAAAACGCTGACACTTGAGGCTTTCTTATACCCTAGCTATCTTATATGATCGTCCTTGCACATGCACGCACATTGATTAGATTTTGTCACGTATATCAAATATATTGCATTAAAGTTTAATGTGTTGAGACTTGCGACTTTTATATTTTATTTTAATATCGCATATAACAGTTACAAGCATATACGTATTCAGTCAGATTCGGTAATACTTCTATATCAAACCGTCAATTACACCTATGAGAATTACGAATAACTTCAATTATTTACAAGTTTGAATGAATGAGTGAGTGAGTGAGTGAGTGAGTGAGTGAGTGAGTGAGTGAGTGAGTGAGTGAGTGAGTGAGTGAGTGAGTGAGTGAGTGAGTGAGTGAGTGAGTGAGTGAGTGAGTGAGTGAGTGAGTGAGTGAGTGAGTGAGTGAGTGAGTGAGTGAGTGAGTGAGTGAGTGAGTGAGTGAGTGAGTGAGTGAGTGAGTGAGTGAGTGAGTGAGTGAGTGAGTGAGTGAGTGAGTGAGTGAGTGAGTGAGTGAGTGAGTGAGTGAGTGAGTGAGTGAGTGAGTGAGTGAGTGAGTGAGTGAGTGAGTGAGTGAGTGAGTGAGTGAGTGAGTGAGTGAGTGAGTGAGTGAGTGAGTGAGTGAGTGAGTGAGTGAGTGAGTGAGTGAGTGAGTGAGTGAGTGAGTGAGTGAGTGAGTGAGTGAGTGAGTGAGTGAGTGAGTGAGTGAGTGAGTGAGTGGGTAGGTGGGTGGGTGGGTGGTTGGGTGGGTGGGTGGGTGGGTGGGTGGGTGGGTTCTGGGTGGGTGGGATTTCGATTATTTACAAATTTGAATAACATGCAGGCATATGCATGCATGCATGCATGCATGAATGAATGAATGAATGAATGAATGAATGAATGAATAAATGAATGAATGAATGAATGAATGAATGAATGAATGAATGAATGAATGAATGAATGAATGAATGAATGAATGAATGAATGAATGAATGAATGAATGAATGAATGAATGAATGAATGAATGAATGAATGAGCATGCATGCATGAATGAATGAATGAATGAATGAATGAATGAATGAATGAATGAATGAATGAATGAATGAATGAATGATCATTGAATTGGAATGAATGAATGAATGAATGAATAAATGAATGAATGAATGAATGAATGAATGAATGAATGAATGAATGAATGAATGAATGAATGAATGAATGAATTAATTAATTAATTAATTAATTAATTAATTAATTAATTAATGAATGAATGAATTAATATCATTCGAACTGGTATTATGTATGAGCAATTATATATCATACGAACTAGTATTTGTAGTTATAAATAAAAATACCTTAGTTTTAAAAATCTGTCGAGCAATAAATATTTTACAGCCCAAATAATTTGTTGATAGGGCTTTTCCCCATGTAAATTCCGTGTTAGCCTTCATATTTTGCTACAACATTTTTATCGTGTCTTAATTTTCAAATATCCAACAATTTAAAACCATTTTTGGATAAAAAAAAAAAATAATAATTATAAAAAAAAATCAAACTGTTCATGCAGCAGAATTTTGCATTGAAAATGACCATCAAAAGAGCTTTCGCGCATGAAATGTGTATTTCTCAACCGATTTTAAACATATGGTATTTTTTTATTTACCACTAACAATGTCTGCTTCACTGATATACGTTTTATAAAAGTCCTAGTTGAAGTTTGTCTTAAAAGTAAAAAAAAAAAAATTGGGCTGAAAAAAGCGAAGTTTGTCCTAAAAGAAAAAATAATTTGTTAGGCTGAAACAAGCGCCCTGAACAATAAAACATTCATACACGCACATGTACGGTAATAAGGATACATTACTGTTAATGATGAGAACACGTGACACAATATGATTAAACGAGCATGACTCCTTTTTTGGTGACCCTTCCTTTTGCATGGATGGGCACTAAGATTTTGATCGTAAGTCAAGTTCATAAATACACCTTATGTTTTTACGTGAACACAGAATTGTGAAGTCCTGTCTACGTTGAATGTTGAGGTAGAAAAGAGTAGACGATTTTAAAATTTGATGAGAATTATCGTAAGAGGTTTAATAAATTATATAATTGCACACTGCTTATAAACCATTTTAGAACTCGGGGGTCTAACAAAGTGCTTTTGTGTTTGTTTTTTCATCGCCGCCAATGAGTTACACACTTAAATCTCACGCGCACTTTCAACCACGATTATTTGAAACGAATGTTGGTTAATTTATGCATTATATAGGCTCATATACATTGTATTATTAATATAATATTTTTTCTTCAATTGTTTAAAGCCCTATTACAGCGTGGGAGGGATCGAACTCGTAACTCCTGGATTCAGGGCCTCCTCATGGCATCGCAAATGGCGCCAAATGCGATGAAATTATCAAATTGCTCTACTTTTAGCTTTTGGCGAAATTACTTAAGCAAAAAAACAATATAAAATATCGTTATTTAAATCACCAATAGAGGCTCGCTCTACCTGCTATATTGTGTCTTTGTTTGTAACAAGCAGTTGTATATATATGTCAAACAAATATCTTCCCCTACTTGTATACACATGTTCACAATCGTATAAATGTATGTGTTTTAGATGGTATGGTTAAAGCAGATCCAGTAGATGTTAAAGTTAAAGTTGGTCCTGTTCAAGTCTCAACAAGGTAACTTATTACACTTATTACCTATAGAAAAGTTTTCCGTTTTCTTTTCCTCGTCCGTTTTCTTTTCTCTCGTCTTTCTATTTCTCTTCCTTTTGAATACCACATATTTCTTGAAGTGGATACATGTGAAACGATACTTTGGTAACATTATTTAAAGATTAAAGTTATCGCATTCATGTATATCTAACTTGTGCAATGTAAGAAATCATATAATGTTGTGTGTTGTGCATATCTGTATTTATTTATAAGAAATATTAAAAAGCCGTTTGCAATGTAGTTGAATTTAGGCATTCGCAACCGCGCAAGACACTGCAGTACCAGTTAATTGCAGCAAAATGCAAGGGTGGCAATTTAAAGGATTCGTGGAGAATCTACAATATTTGCTTTGACAAGTGAGAAAGGTACTAGGTGTGGTGTGGTTACTGCAAAATATCAGCATTAAAGTTCTAGGATGACATTGGCTACTGCTCCACCTCAGCTTTAAGGTGCTAGGGTGAGGGTGGCTACTGCTCCACCTCAGCTTTAAGGTGCTAGGGTGAGTGTGGCTACTGCTGCTCCACCTCAGCTTTAAGGTGCTATGGTGAGTGTGGCTACTGCTCCACCTCATCTTTAAGTTGCTAGGGTGAGTGTGGCTACTGCTCCATCTCATCTTTAAGGTGCAAGGGTGAGTGTGGCTAATGCTCCACCACAGCTTTAAGGTGCTATGGTGAGCGTGGCTACTGTTCCGCCTCATCTTTAAGGTGATATGGTGAGTGTGGCTACTGTTCCACCTCATCTTTAAGGTGCTATGGTGAGTGTGGCTACTGTTCCACCACAGCTTTATGGTGCAAGGGTGAGTGTGGCTAATGCTCCACCACAGCTTTAAGGTGCTATGGTGAGCGTGGCTACTGCTCCACCTCATCTTTAAGGTGCTATGGTGAGTGTGGCTACTGTTCCACCACAGCTTTAAGGTGCAAGGGTGAGTGTGGCTACTGCTCCACCTCATCTGTAAGGTGCTATTGTGAGTGTGGCTAATGCTCCACCACAGCTTTAAGGTGCTATGGTGAGCGTGGCTACTGCTCCATCTCATCTTTAAGGTGCTATGGTGAGTGTGGCTACTGCTCCACATCAGCTTTAAGGTGCTAGGGTGAGTATGGCTACTGCTCCATCTCAGCTTTAAGGTGCTATGGTGAGTGTGGCTACTGCTCCAACTCATATTTAAGGTGCTAGAATGAGTGTGGCTACTGCGCCACCTAAGCTTTAATGTGCTAGGGTGAGTGTGGCTACTGCTCCACCTCATTTTAAGGTGCTATGGTGAGTGTGGCTACTGTTCCACCACAGCTTTAAGGTGCAAGGGTGAGTGTGGCTACTGCTCCACCTCATCTGTAAGGTGCTATTGTGAGTGTGGCTAATGCTCCACCACAGCTTTAAGGTGCTATGGTGAGCGTGGCTACTGCTCCACCTCAGCTTTAAGGTGCTAGGGTGAGTGTGGCTATTGCTCCACCTCAGTTTTAAGGTGCTAGGTTGAGTGTGGCTACTGTTCCACCTCATCTTTAAGGTGCTATGGTGAGTGTGGCTACTGCACCACCTTATCTTTAAGGTGCTATGGTGAGTGTGGCTACTGCTCCACCACAGCTTTAAGGTGCTAGGGTGAGTGTGGCTACTGCTCCACCTCATCTTTAAGGTGCTATGGTGAGTGTGGCTATTGCTCCACCTCAGCTTTAAGGTGCTATGGTGAGTGTGGCTACTGCTCCACCTCATCTTTAAGGTGCTATGGTGAGTGTGGCTACTGCTCCACCTCGGCTTTAAGGTACTAGGGTAAGTGTGGCTACTGCTCCACCTCAGCTTTAAGGTGCTAGGGTGAGTGGCTACTGCTCCATCTAAGCATTAAAGTGCTATGGTGAGTGTGGCTACTGCTCCACCTCATCTTTAAGGTGCTATGGTGAATGTGGCTACTGCTCCACTCATCTTTAAGGTGCTATGGTGAGTGTGGCTACTGCTCCACCTCATCTTTAAGGTGCTATGGTGAGTGTGGCTACTGCTCCACTCATCTTTAAGGTGCTATGGTGAGTGTGGCTACTGCTCCACCTCATCTTTAAGGTGCTATGGTGAGTGTGGCTACTGCTCCACTCATCTTTAAGGTGCTATGGTGAGAGTGGCTACTGCTCCACCTTATCTTTAAAGTGCTATGGTGGGAGTGGCTACTGCTCCACCTCATCTTTAAAGTGCTATGGTGAGTGTGGCTACTGCTCCACCTCATCTTTAAGGTGCTAGGTTGAGTGTGGCTACTGCTACTCCACCTCATCTTTAAGGTGCTAGGGTGAGTGTGGCTACTGCTCCACCTCAGCTTTAAGGTGCTAGGGTGTGTGGCTACTGCTCCACCTCATCTTTAAGGTGCTATGGTGAGTGTGACTACTGCTCCACATCAGCTTTAAGGTGCTATGGTGAGTGTGGCTACTGTTCCACCACAGCTTTAAGGTGCTATGGTGAGTGTGGCTACTGCTCCACCTCATCTTTAAGGTGCTATGGTGAGAGTGGCTACTGCTCCACCTCATCTTTAAGGTGCTATGGTGAGAGTGGCTACTGCTCCACCACAGCTTTATGGGGCTATGGTGAGTGTGGCTACTGTTCCACCATAGCTTTAAGGTGCTATGGTGAGTGTGGCTACTGCTCCACCTCATCTTTAAGGTGCTATGGTGAGAGTGGCTACTGCTCCACCTCATCTTTAAGGTGCTATGGTGAGAGTGGCTACTGCTCCACCACAGCTTTATGGGGCTATGATGAGTGTGGCTACTGCTCCACCTCAGCTTTAAGGTACTAGGGTGAGTGTGGCTACTGCTCCATCTAAGCTTTAAGGTGCTAGTGTGTGTTTGACTACTGCGTGGGAGAGTTTTTTTTCTAAACCGAGCTACATCTGTATCTTGCTGTGTTGTTTTCGCCATTTTGTTGATCGGTTTTTATAAAGAAATATATTTATATATGTATATATATATATATAATAAATAAATAAATAAATAAATAAAACAAAGGATACTTTTATATTTCAGCATCGAGACTGGATTGAGTACAGGTGCTATCGCGGGTATTGTTGTGGGGGTGATTGCATTTCTTCTTCTTTGTGCGGGCGCGGTTTTTTGCATCAGAGTCCTATGTATGGGTAAGTTATCTTGTCTTTAACGTGTTTTTTTTTATCTATCACAAAACGTTGTTTTTTATTTGATAGAAACAAATATTCGAGAACTGAAACAAATAAGATTATGTTGATACATTGATCATTTCGAGTACTAACTATATAATCGCATCAAGTAAATTAGGTGTATTATAGTACTGTTTTTTAAAAAAACATCATGCGAATCATATGCGTTAGATTTCAGTTTGCATTATGCACGGGATTTTGTGTGAAGTTTGTCACTTGCTAGTCAGAGAGATATTATTGATATGCGTTTAATAATACATCCCGATATCTAGATGGCACGATCAGTATTGATAATCTGTACTGTGCTCACATGATCACTTATATGTATCCACCGGAACTTGCGTTGAATAAAGCACACACACAAACATACATACAGGCCCTCTTGGTTCTCTCGTTTGATAGTATGTCCTGTTTTTTTTTATATAGGCCTACATACGTTATTATTATCAAGTTTCAAGTTGCAAGTTTATTTATTATGCAAGGCTCGTCTGCACTGCCTGAGGTAGACATTGAAGTTCACTTCTTCATAATTATTTTTTTCAAAGCCCTAAAATAAAAAGAACTTGAGATTCCGTCGTATGATGCCCAAATTACGGTTACATTTTTACAAAATATTAATAATAATAAAAAAAATTGTGGAAAAACATTATTATTTTCAAAATCTTGGTTCGAAGACGCTTAAAATGATATGCAAAACATGCACGAACTCCAACAAAATCACATATAAAACTAAATTTACTTTTTTTTCATTTTGGGCAGTTGAGAGGAACCTTAAGAGCAATTTTACTTTGTGCAGAAAACAGAACAATAGCTGTTATCAACATATCATATTTAACCGAATTTAGATGTTTAAAAAGATATTGATTGATACATTTTTTTCTGTCGCTTGCAAAGTGTTTACAAATAAATAGATAATGAAACTCGTCCTCCAACAAATGGTCGTTACAAAGCGTACACTTACGTAGATTGCTTTCAATATTAAATTGTTTCCCTTTTCTATAGACATGGTATGGGTTATGCAACGGAATTAGACAAAACAAATGGCAACATATTAAAATACTGCAAAAAATAAATAAAAAGAATCTTGTACTTTCTTGAACAAGATCTTTTAAACGACTTTTCAACAAATTGTATCAATGGAGATTTAATTGTGATATTTTTATGAAGACAATATGCCATTCTATACAGCAAGTTACATATGGTGGTTTCTTTTGCATTTATTAATTTACACCGATAGAAGTATTAAACATCTTATGTGTAATAAAATGGGATTCCAAGTTCACCATATAGCATACAAGTCAGGTTAAGTATAAATTTACAGTATTTGGACTAAAATTGGTCTATGATTTTTAAATATTCAATACCCCAAACCTCTGAACCATATGAAAATATAGACACAACCATAGATTCAAACAAATGTAGAACACTTTTCTGGCTTTATTAATTAAAGAATACATAGTTTTTCTCGCTTGATGTACTAATATTTTCTTAGTTTGACCAAAATAACCATTAAATGCAAAGTGTAAACCAATATAAGAGAAGCTATCAACAACTTCCATAACACTATAGTCAAAATAAAAAACTGGGGGATCTCTCAAACCTTTTCTGATTTTACAAAATATGACAAGTTTAGTTGTTGCTGAATTCACTTTTAAACCCCAAGTATTACAATGAAAATACATAGAATGTAGTGCTAATTGCAAATCCTCAACATTTTTAGCTAAAACAACAGTATCATCAACATAAAGAAGCAGAACAAGCTTGAGATTAAAATCAACATCAGTATCACTTAATACATCACGAATAGTATCAGACAAAACATCTAGCCCGTTGTAATGTTGGGACATGACATGTACAAGATCATTAATAAAGTTAGAAATACAAAAGGCGATAAAGGTTCACCCTGCCTTACACCAGACTGACTTGAAAATAAATCTAAAATTTCTATACCTGCTTTAACACACGATTTTGCTTTATCATGCATGTTGTTACTATTTTAAATAAATGTACCATCTATATTTTGATTAAACAATGTCAGCAATAAAACCAATATATTAATAAATTCGAACGCCTTACTGTAACACCCCTGCTCCTAACGTCCGGAAAAATACCAGAATCCAAAACAATACAACACAACAGAGTTCTTCAAGTATTCATTCAATATGCCATCAACAATTGAGGATGATTTGTCATTTTGCAATTTGCTTCTAGCCTCTGCATCCTTCACTATGACGCTCAGCTTAGCTCTATGTGCAGTTAGATCATCAGTTATGAACACATCCTTTTCACTGGAACTGCAGGCTCCTCTGCAACTGCAGGCTCCTCTGCGGTCGCACACTGGTTCTGCGTCACCATACTGTGACAGTAGATATGTTGTTAAAAAAAAATCAACAAGCTGTGTAATCAGATCTTCATCGTCCTTGATTTTTAGCCACGTATACAATTATTTTGTTTCATGTTAGACTGGTCCCCTCTCGACACTAAATATGTAGGAAACTGTAACTAATGTTGTAATAACTTGTAGTTCAATCCAGTTGCATATGTTGCTATGAATATTACGATGTTGAATTGATGTATTGTAACATATCTGCAATACAATATGATTAAACTAAAACTAAATTTGTTTATACATTGTGTTTCAGGTTGATGATTAGACAGTCGAGACTATTCACCAGCAATGATGGAGTAATTCACATACATGGACATTAGATCAGAGAACAGCAGAGTTTCTGTTGTGCAAGGAATAATTATCCGATTGTTCACTGGACGTTTTTTTGTAATTAATATTCTTTATTTTCTGTTATCTGAGCTATTAAGACAATAGTTGTGTGTGTTTATTTTGATATATTATACAAATATGAACTTTTCAGATAGCACAATAAAAATAAATATTTTTTTCTGGTGCATATACACAGGCAATCTTGCCACATATGAAAATCATATGATTCTCATATGATTTTCATATGAAAGGTTTCATATGAGGATCAACAAAAAGGAGCCACATATGATTTTCATATGAAACCTTTCATATGATTTTCATATGAGAATCATATGATTTTCATAGGAAAGGAGTTCCATATGATTTTCATATGAATTTCATATGAATATCCTTTCATATGAGTTTCATATGTGGCAAGTTTGCCTATGTACCAGCTGGAAAGAAAGTCCATGTTTGTTCTATTATGCACTAGACGACGACACAGACATATTAATTTGTAATTAGGTCTGTGCCTATTTATTTCACCTTTTAAATGGACTGTAAAGTTTTGTCAAAAACTCGTATGAAAATTCATCAATATATTTGTTATAGATTCAAAAAATAATTTGATAATCGGATAACATTGAACTACCGCTTTAAGGAAAATGTTAAAAAATGTGACCAATATATGATGAATGGACATCGAGCCAAATTGTTAATAGACATATGCTAACCCACTTAGAATGTTTGACCTTACACATGTAATAAATGTATGTATTATAAACTTTAATAGATGGAACACATCTTTGTAATAAAATGCAAACGTCCATCAATCCGGAACCATTCCATTTGGTCTTAGTGACCAATATTTAGTATTTTGCATTTGAAAAACTACCAAGAATTATTTTTTAATCAATAGGCTAAAATCTTATTATAGAAAATCTATTTAAAGATGGTTTTATTTTTAAAATGTTCCCATGTAAACTGTGGAACCTGTTTTAACTCTAGAAATGTAAATGATGCATGGATTGCCTTTAGAGACATTTTTATTTCTGTTTTTTAGGGTGGCCAAGATATGACTAAAAGCTGTTTTGCAAATTTAGAAATAAACTTCAAAGAGAAATCATATCTGCTAAGGCTAATTATGTTTCAAAAAATATAAAGAAGCAACTCGAAATAATCCTATATGTTTACTCATGAGTTAAATTATAGAAACGCAGATTTCAAAATACCTTTCCAACACCTAAATATGTGTATTTATGTTTTTATTTGTCTATTTTCATGAATTAGTATAACTTGTCATGTTTACGGACCCCATTGGAAATCAGCCAAACTGGCTTTATGGATACCTTTTCTATTTCGGTATAGTTTAAATGTTTCTATGGTATACATGTATTCCAATTTAAGACTTTCAAATCCAAATACTTTAAGATATTCATGAAATATTGTTGTAGGTGAAGCATTTTGTGTGATATTATCTTGATAACCTATGCTTAAAACCGTGTTATTTGTGATTATGAATGAATGAATGAATGAATGAAAACATGCAAAAGCAACAGCACGATCTATATTCAGACCGCTAATAAAACCCATTGCATTGAATTGGATTGTATTAGTCGCACCAACAGCTAAGGTCATATGGCGACTTCCAGCTTCCATTGTCGGAGGAAGACCCCCAGGTGCCCCTCCAAGCAATTTTTCTTGCACGGACGGTCAAATGGGTAGAACTACCACCGTGCAACATTATTTTAAAAATAGCATGGTCTGATCTGATCAAGTACAATCGTCTGAAGAGAAAGGTCCGTCTGGTACAGCACCGGATGACAGAAGGAATATTTCTAAAAAGTCTTCAAACAACATCTCATTTAAAACAATTCCGAGTATTAATAGACTGCTGACGCCTTCATTTTGCTGATCTCAATCTATCTTTCCGTCGTAGGCCTTTGAAGTTGAGTCCCCACCCTCTCTTCTAAAGGGCAGCGATCTAGTTTACGGCAATATTGAAATGTTTAATAGCATTGAAAGTGGTGGTGGTGTTCTATGGTTTATAGTCCCAACTACCCATATGAGTCAACGAGAGAGAATCCCTCGTAGACAACAAGCGACTGATTTATTTATCCAGTACCATTTTGACTTTATCATGCTTGCATTTAATTAAATAAAAGTTTGAGTTTTCAATTGTGTCGTTTACCCAAGAAGTTATAAATACATATTGGTGCAATATTATCAACACTTAATAATATGCAAAATCTATTTGCTTTATACTATTCTTATAAATTAATATTAATGACCTGAACAGATGCAAGAAGAAGAACTTCTATTAGCCTCGTCATTTGGTCTATTTGGGTCGAGCCATCCCAAATAAACCTTACAAAGTACATACATATATGCCAATACGTCACATATGGCACTTAAGCACAATGTTAAGATCTTTGTATAAAGTGCATTCCCAAATAAAAAAAAATGAAATTCTCTCACAGGGAGAACTACAGTAATTGCCTTTTTCTGTTTTCTCTTGGTATTTTTATTGTTTTGTCTAAACTATTTAACAATACAGTTTGAATTTGAATACTATTAAAGTTTATTTATAATGATATCGATAAAAATACACAGTATCTTGAGTATAAATCGGATGTTTAACAGTCATTAAGTTTTCAAATGTATAGCATTTGAGTGTCCTAAAATGTAGACTTTATATATTTCGTTCTTTGTTCCTTGTAATTGGTTACAACTAATAAATAATGGGAATTCGGTCCTCGACGTCATGTTCGCAATACATACAACCGTCTTTCAGTTTAATAAGGTATACTTTGCCATCTTCCAAAAATGTATTGGCAGCCTATGGTTACGTGTGCGAACATAAAAAAGCGTTTACAAAAGTAAGGGAGGCAATAATGAGATAATATGGGGTCTTTGTTCAAATGTGGTTTTATAACATTCCTATAAAATAGTACACGATGATGATAGATTAACAGTCATTGACCATTTTTGTATAAATATATCCTTCAATCTTTGGTTGATGATTGTACCACAGTCTTTTGGAATTACTAAAACTCTGTGAATACCATATATTCCAGAGAAACCTAGAGAACATATTCGTTTTTAAACATTGTTTATCCACTCTGACTTTATCATTTTTTATTTTCAGGTATGCGTGGCACTACAGAATATACTAGGGAGG
>JAWPHD010016915.1:0-47327 GCA_037043455.1 Cyrtodaria siliqua | reverse complement strand
AAACATTTTTTTACTGAAAACAATGCGATAACCTGTTTAAAATGACCTATTTAATGTTTCAATGTTACAATATGCAAATGTTTTATGCCGAAATTAAGCTTTCATTTCATACCCCAGCCAACCGTTATCGTTTCTTGGAGAAGGGGTTGGATGCGGTATGAAAGTTAATACTCAGACCACGTAATGGCTATATTTCCTGTTCGACGTTTATTTCTACTTTTGTTATATTGCGAGTCATAGTATCGGGATTCCATTTCACTTTTGCATTTCTATCTACTTTTGTTGTATTGTGAGTCATAGTATCGGGATTCCATTTCATTTTTGCATTTCTATCTACTTTTGTTGTATTGTGAGTTATTGTATGGTGATACCATTTCCCTTTTGCATTTCTATCTACTTTTGTTGTATTGCGAGTCATAGTATCGGGATTCCATTTCACTTTTGCATTTCTATCTACTTTTGTTATATTGTGAGTTATTGTATCGGGATTCCATTTCACTTTTGCATTTCTATCTACTTTTGTTGTATTGTGAGTCATAGTATCGGGATTCCATTTCATTTTTACATTTCTATCTACTTTTGTTATATTGTGAGTTATTGTATCGTGATACCATTTCACTTTTGCATTTCTATCTACTTTTGTTGTATTGTGAGTCATAGTATCGGGATTCCATTTCATTTTTACATTTCTATCTACTTTTGTTATATTGTGAGTCATAGTATCGGGATTCCATTTCACTTTTGCATTTCTATCTACTTTTGTTGTATTGTGAGTTATTGTATCGTGATACCATTTCACTTTTGCATATCTATCTACTTTTGTTGTATTGTGAGTCATAGTGTCGGGATTCCATTTCACTTTTGCATTTCTATCTACTTTTGTTATATTGTGAGTCATAGTATCGGGATTCCATTTCACTTTTGCATTTCTATCTACTTTTGTTGTATTGTGAGTTATTGTATCGTGATACCATTTCACTTTTGCATATCTATCTACTTTTGTTGTATTGTGAGTCATAGTGTCGGGATTCCATTTCACTTTTGCATTTCTATCTACTTATGTTATATTGTGAGTTATTGTATCGTGATACCATTTCACTTTTGCATTTCTATCTACTTTTGTTGTATTGTGAGTCGTAGTATCGGGATTTCATTTCAGTTTTGTATTTCTCTTTTGTATTTCTATCTATTTTTGTTGTATTGTGAGTCATTGTATCGGGATACCATTTCACTTTTGTATTTCTATCTACTTTTGTTATATTGTGAGTTATTGTATCGTAATACCATTTCACTTTTGCATTTCTATCTACTTTTGTTGTATTGTGAGTCATAGTATCGGGATTCCATTTCACTTTTGCATTTCTATCTACTTATGTTATATTGTGAGGTATTGTATCGTGATACCATTTCACTTTTGCATTTCTATCTACTTTTGTTGTATTGTGAGTCATAGTATCGGGATTTCATTTCACTTTTGTATTTCTCTTTTGTATTTCTATCTATTTTTGTTGTATTGTGAGTCATTGTATCGGGATACCATTTCACTTTTGTATTTCTATCTACTTTTGTTATATTTTGAGTCATTGTATCGTGATACCATCTCACATTTGCATTTCTATCCACTTTTGTTGTATTGTGAGTCATAGTATCGGGATTCCATTTCACTTTTGCATTTCTATTTACTTATGTTATATTGTGAGTTACTGTATCGTGATACCATTTCACTTTTGCATTTCTATCTACTTTTGTTGTATTGTGAGTCATAGTATCGGGATTTCATTTCACTTTTGTATTTCTCTTTTGTATTTCTATCTATTTTTGTTGTATTGTGAGTCATTGTATCGGGATACCATTTCACTTTTGTATTTCTATCTACTTTATTATATTGTGAGTTATTGTATCGGGATTCCATTTCACTGTTGCATTTCCCAGCAAGTATGTTTCTGTGCATTTTTTAAGCAAACACTGGTTTAAACTAATATATATTTAAACTGTTTGTCTTTATCTGTTACAGACGAACTGCAGAAAGAGAAAACTCTTCGCCCTTATTCTTGGGACAGTCGGCTTTACATTTATCATCATGGCGAATATCCTCAAGTACGAATCCTCTCACCGAATATTCGTGTTAACAACCATCTTCCATAATAACTCAATGTCATATTTTACTTCAATGAATTTAAATTTGAGCGTAGTCCAAGGGAATGAACAAATTTGGCGACAGTCTTTTCTAAGAACAGAGGTGAAAGATGAATACTCGCAAACCAGTTCAAGACTTGAAGTCAAACATGCTGGCATCTTTGAGTTGGTGAACACTTGGAATGAAGACAGGAGAGCTGCCGGCGGCGAAGAAACACTTTCAAAACTTGCACAAACAGCAATGAATCCCACCAGAAATATACATCCGCGTGTAACGACGACACAAAAGACAAGCGCATTTGAATTCTACCAGAACTGTACCACTCGGAACACCGGCGTCGAAGATATTCTTTGTATGGTAAATACAATTGATTCTTTTACGAATTTTCTAAATTCAGTTCATTTGTAATCGATTTTAATGTGATAGTTTCGTATAAGAGGCTGCAGACGATGCGCGGGTAGTCGATACTGAACTAGAAGAAATGTTGTTTGCGCCAGAAACGGAACTCCTAACGCTCAAATATTATATTTTAAACATATTATTTTCATGTCATGACATTCCTTATGAGTAGATTTGAACCGTATTCCAACCTAACTGCACAACAATTTAATCGATTAGTTTTCTAAAAATAATCATTTGTATTTCAGAAACCACCAACATTCTTACCGGATTTCCGGAATCCCTGCTGGTACCAGTCAGGGTCCCTGCACTGCTTACCTTACTTCCATATTATTGGCGTCTGTAAAACGGGAACCACTGATCTGTTCGAACGACTTACCTATCATCCTCAGATACTTAAAAACAGAGGAATTCTGGGAAAGGAAACGTGGTACTGGACATGGAAACGATATGGACATTGTAAGTGATACAAGCTTTATTTTAAATTTAAATTGATTAATAGTTTAGTTATACACTCTTTATAAGCTAATTAGGGCGTTACTATGACATAAAGACGTTTTTTTTCCTCTCAAAATGTCCGAGGGTGAACATTTAATAAATCTACGTACAGTAAAGTGTGTCCATTTAAAGTCATATTCTTAAACAAATATCGTAAACAAATATACAAATATTATTTATTTTGTTTCGAATTTGATTTCAGCAAATTTCTATAAAAAGGAAACGGCAAAAACGACAATAAAACAGTTTGTAAGTATGTTTGACGCCAAGGCCATAAAGCAATCGGGAAAAGCTGATGTAAATGGGAAAGTGTTTCATCCAACAATCACAGGTAAGTTTCTTCATATTATCCCTAATAGGATAGAACGACCATCTGACGAACGGCTAGGTGAAGTATAATACTTAAGCGCTAAGACGCATCGAAGTGATGCAGTGGTGCCAGTAAGGCTCGAACCCGGGTTCAGAGTCGAACGTGCTGGTCCACCGCATTTCTCATGATAAGTATTTGCAACGTCCCGATCACTTCGTTGAAACATATCTCGAATGTACCTAGAAGGAATCCATACTGGTTACGTCATATTATCCTGGCGGCTCCTTAGATTTTCAACAAAAGGACTTTGCATTCAGAATCAATGTACCATAAAAGTTGTGCAATGCCAGTTAGCCGATTGCCCCTTTGATACCTCAATAACTCGAAAGCGGTGATTAATCCTTCATCTGTATTGTAATATAACACACGTGCAACGCAGATCATACATCAACACGTGTGGCTAGTGCACTATTTTGTGTCCCGTTGCATTCCGGCTAACCAAATGTCAAGATTGCAAACACACAGATCCGCCGATAAAAACACGAGATGTAGCCGGAATTGCCCAAATGAAGTCACTGCTTAATCGCATCACGTGGTCTAGTAATATCTAATAGTTTACCCTACAATAAATAAAAGAAAAAAACACACGAATATTTACTCTTATTACATGATGATGATGATAATCATATTCCAATACCGTTTTTCCTCCATTAATTAACTTCTCTTTTTTTCACCGTTACAGGACACGGGGATCCTATGGATTTTTGGGACCAGACATCATGGAGACAGATCCCGCAGAACGACCCCTCTATGCTGGTACCGCTCGTCACAACACCCGCCTTGGTGAAACATATCAACCCCGGCGTCAAGCTGATATTGTTGCTGCGCGACCCAGTAGAAAGGTAAGACCCTATGAAACTCGCCCATAGATCCCCCAGAACGACCCCATTATGCTGGTACCCTTATCACAACACCCGCCTTGGTGAAACGCATCAAACCCAGCGTATAGCAGATACTGTTGCTGCTTGGCCCACTAGAAAGGAAAGTTTCACCAGAGACTTTATATCACAGAGATATCTTTCAGATAGGAAATACTCGAAATTTCACATAATTATTGCATTGGTAGTTCAAAATATGTCTACGAATATGTTTACAAATTTTTTTTTAAAAAAAAAAAAAAAAAAAAAATAACAAGAAGAGAAAATGAAAAACGATGTTTTGCAAAGTTTAGCAAGTTTTTTAGATGAAATAGTACTGAAAACAAGATATACTGACATTTTGGGACTTTACCCCTACGTTCATTTATTCGTTACGTCATTAAGATGTTCGACTGTTATTGATGTGTGTTTAATAAAATATGGTGTCTATGGCAGTAGTTTCAAAAACAAAAACTTGCTAAACTTTTTTCCCTCGGTATAGATCTGTACTTCCTATATCTCTGGTACTTGTCTGAAACTAGTATTTCTTCTATGGGATTCAGTGGGACACTATACACTGTTTGTGTATTAAACCTATCAACCATTGCTGTGTTGCTTACATTAAGATTAATTCTAAATAATAAACGACTTTATTGATAACTTTTTTCTTTTTGCTTCAGGTTATTCAGTAACTACCTGCACGGTCAGTTCGGTAAAGACGCCATACAGTTCCATGACGACGTCATGTCGTCCCTAGCCGTCCTGCAACCGTGTGCACACAAACTCACCATGAGAGTATGCCTGTACTCGAAGGATCTTACCAAATCTCTCAAGGTGCGTAGTTTATTAGTCAGACTGCATTGTGAGTTACGATTTTTATATTTCCAACCGTATTATGAAGCTATTAATCTGGATCATCTGCGACGCTTGCTTTTTTAAGACAAACTTCTAGTAGTTTTCTTTTCTTTATTTTTTTCAATTTTTTTTTTTTTTTTTTTTTTTTTTTTTTTTGAAGCGGCATCCATTTTACCGAAATACTGGTATCGTTTCAGACTGGAGGACATATACGTAGACACTCCAGGCCAGGAATTCACCAACCATTCTTCAAACTATTCTAATACTCGAGCTCAAGTGCTCAAATTTCTATTACACAAATTCCCATGACCTTCAAAGATAAACAGACCTATGAAGTTGCTATTTATTAGTGGTTGTCATATTTATACATAGCAGCTTGTTATGTATGTTACATAGCAGCTTGTTATGTATGTTTATACATAGCAGCTTGTTATGTATGTTACATAGCAGCTTGTTATGTATGTTTATACATAGCAGCTTGTTATGTATGTTACATAGCAGCTTGTTATGTATGTTTACACATAGCAGCTTGTTATGTATGTTACATAGCAGCTTGTTATGTATGTTACATAGCAGCTTGTTATGTATGTTTATACATAGCAGCTTGTTATGGATGTTTATACATAGCAGCTTGTTATGTATGTTTATACATAGCAGCTTGTTATGTATGTTTATACATAGCAGCTTGTTATGTATGTTTATACATAGCAGCTTGTTATGTATGTTTATACATAGCAGCTTGTTATGTATGTTTATACATAGCAGCTTGTTATGTAGCTTGTTATGTATGTTTATACATAGCAGCTTGTTATGTATGTTTATACATAGCAGCTTGTTATGTATGTTTATACATAGCAGCTTGTTATGTATGTTTATACATAGCAGCTTGTTATGTAGCTTGTTATGTATGTTTATACATAGCAGCTTGTTATGTATGTTTATACATAGCAGCTTGTTATGTATGTTTATACATAGCAGCTTGTTATGTATGTTTATACATAGCAGCTTGTTATGTAGCTTGTTATGTATGTTTATACATAGCAGCTTGTTATGTATGTTTATACATAGCAGCTTGTTATGTATGTTTATACATAGCAGCTTGTTATGTATGTTTATACATAGCAGCTTGTTATGTAGCTTGTTATGTATGTTTATACATAGCAGCTTGTTATGTATGTTTATACTTTAAACTTTTAGACATTTGTGATTGATGCATACTTGGACTTAAGTATAAGAATGTTCTCAAGAATGGTTGGTGAATTCAAGGCCAGATACTCGGAACGACAGAAAGACAGCGCACAATTGTATAACTCAATAAACAAAGAGGAAAACTTCATCATTATTTCGACTAACTAAATGTGCACGGTTAAACATATTATAATAAAGTATGGAAAAAAAAAAAGGAAAAACAACAACAAACAAAATGGGTTAAGACGTTTGTACTTATAATTAAGCGTCAAACATGATCAAGAATATGAATCTATTAGCAAACCTCGGTGTATCTTAGCAGTAACAACGCGGAATTGAGTAAGTACGAAGCCCCAATTCATGTTTAAATTAATGGCATATACATATGTACAATGTTTTATTATAATGATTTTCAATTTTACGAATATCTTCACTAAATAATTAAACTTAGATTGTTCAATGCAAAACTGACGTATCTTCTTCTTAAATTTGTATGCAGTTACGGCAGTGTAGCATTGAATCAGTTATGTTACCAAAAAAGAAAATCATCCTTCCTCTCATCTTCCTCTGAGGTTGCTGTCCCACTATAACCTAATTAGATGTGTAAACGAGACACAAAACCCCACTTATTTCGTTTCAAATGACAGTGTCGATTCCAACAGATGGCGTGAGGTATACAGTACTGGTTGTATCCAGGAAAAAGTGAGTGGTCTGCCTGCACCTCTAAACAATCGACCGACATAATTATACAAAGTCTAAAATGAGTTGAAAATTACGCAAAACACCATTCAACCAACCAGTTCCAAATAATTATGCATCACACCTTCTTTGAGAGAACCAGTCTGCGCGCAGGAGGCAAACTTCTAAAACAGAATACGTGAATTGCAGCATATTGCTTGTAAAATACCAAATTAAAGCTGGATATAGGGGATGAAATAAAGATACAAATAGTGCTATATCCACCGCCGTATGCTTGCCATCTTCGGGATGGTTAAATTCTGTACTGTTGATTTTTATGAATATTGAGTTCTACTAAACCCGGGGCTAGAGGGCGTGAGTGGTAGCTAGCATATTTCACTACCGCTCATGAACAGTCTCAATCAAACCGAGACTGCAATATTTCGTATGTGTCGTGCTCGGCCGTTTCCAAAAATCCATTATCATACTCTTTTTTTTAGAAGCCTTTTTTTTGTTTTCCCGACCTTCATTACCAATGTTTTTCAATCGACATTGGAGATCTGCTGTGGTATTTTAATAATTATTAAAGTCATGCTGTGTTATGTTTTTTTCTTATTATTTTTTTCTGCAGGTGCCAATATCGGGAAGTTTCTATTACATTCATCTGCTGGAGTGGTTGAAAGTATTTCCAAGGGAACAGATATTTATTACTAGATCCGAAGATTTCTCCGACAATGTCGCTGGAACCCTGCTTAACATCTTCCGTTTCCTGAGAGTCGGTATGTTTCTTACCGTTTTTAAAGGGACACATGGCAATCTTGAAGTATTTAACAAACATTTTTACCTTTTTATCGGTGAAAGTTTGGGATTTTTCAGTGAAAGAATATTAATAATCACTAAATATTATTAACTAACTCCGAACACAAAATAACTTACTGTGACGCTGAGTTATGACTTCAATCAATGTCATCCGCCGATAACGTTCAACATAAAGCGAATAATTTCGGTTAAAAAAACTGATTTAAAATGTAATAAACAGATTATTTAACTGCTATGTCCGATTTCCTTCACTCAATGGTAGACGTGTTTCGTTTTGTTCACTCACTTGCATTCGCTCGTTCGTGAAAAAACCACACGTCTACCATCTCGTGAAGGATTTCCCTATAATCGATCCAAGTAGTTAAATAATCTCTACTTAATATAAGCTCCTACACAGTATCACAATCCAGTATTTTGTTACTTTATCACAATCCAGTATTTTGTTACTTTATCACAATCCAGTATTTTGTTACTTTATCACAATCCAGTATTTTGTTACTTTATCACAATCCAGTATTTTGTTATCACAATCCAGTATTTTGTTACTTTATCACAATCCAGTATTTTGTTACTTTATCACAATCCAGTATATTGTTACTTTATCACAATCCAGTATATTGTTACCCTGCATAAAAGGTAATACAGAAGAATACAATGAAGAAACGTATTTGCTGTGTGTAAAGTGCACATTTCCTTATAATGCTTCCTCCTGCCAAATAATGCATATTTACAAAACATAGGGATCCTTTATAAATCTACATCTAGCGGAAATATGTTTTGCATAAATTAACGATAAAATGCTGCAATATGTCTCACAATAGTGTTTTAGCTGATATATTGTTGTGGACTTAAACGAAATTGTGTGTGATCTTTAGAAAAATATTTTTAGTCGACTTTAGCGGATTTTTTTTGTGGACTTTGGCGCTCGTTTTGTTTTTGGACTTTAGCGGAAATGTGTGTGGACTTTAGCGGAGTTGTGGACTTCAACGGAAATTGTTGTGAACTTTATCGGTTTCTGGTCTTTAGCGGTGCTACAGTTGCACACATATGCGCGAAGGCGTAATCTGTACAGGTGACCTCTCTCTAAAGAAGGAAGAGCTGAACTCCATGGATCTATGCTCAGATATCGGTGATTGTTGATCATTATCTATTTTTAATATTTTCAGATCCCTTGACGGCTAAGAGCCTTTATTCGATTGGACATGTACCGCATATGTACGACACTAAAGGTAAAACGGCAGCAGGAAATATCCTAAATGAAACCAGACGAATTTTAGAAGAGGTGTTTGAACCTTATAATAAGGAATTAGCGGATTTATTGAATAGTGACAAATACCTTTGGAAGAAAGACTCGAAACAAGGCTCCTGAAGGCCTCAACCGCTGCTAGAGTTTATAGCAACATGAAACAAGGTTTTTGATTGGTTAAAACTAATGTTGGAAAGCGACATATGGAATACATAACACGACTGCTTATTGGTCACATTGCAGGAAGCAACCTCAGACCTCAGTCCTCAGACATTGTATTTATGCTCGCGTGAAGCTGATATCTCCGTGAAATAAGGTTACATGTGTGATGAACGATCGGGGTCTGACAGAGAAACCATGATCATGAATGGAAGAGGAATGATTTAGTGTAAACTTTTGTTTCTTACAGAGTAAAAAAAACACCGGGGCTAGGCAGTTAACCAATATGTGCCTTACGACTAGTTGTCGAAAAATTTATCCACAGCCTAGGCGTGTTGTCAACGCGTGTATATGCGTGTGTCTGCGTGTGTGATGGAGAAGAGGCGAAGGGGTTACCGAGATGCTGGTATCCCCCAAATTGACCGTCACAACATCATTTCACGGCAGAAACGACTAGAATAAATTTGCTCATTCTCATGTGAACACGTCATTTACAATTTTATAAACGTTTGAATGTTTAATTTTTATAACAACTTTACTCCGAGTTCATGTCATAATATATTGGTTCATGTCATACTTATAATATTGGTCACATATTATATAAATACATTTTTATACTGCAATACGTCGTCGTCTTCATTTATAATGCAAAATGCTCTTGAGTAAACACGCATCCTTGCATTGTACGGGTTAACGTGTTAAAACAGTTTGGTATGTTAATTAACGATTGTTTATGTGTAAACAGCGGAAAATTGTGAGTGAGTGTTACCTCATAAATTAATCGTTTATTTAATACGTATGCTTTTAAAAAAAAAGAGACAAATATGTCACAGGATGACCTTAGTGGTTGGGCTAACTCAGGAAAGAATCAATGACGGTGAATGCATTTACATAAGTTTAATGCAACTTTTAAAATATGTTTAATATATATACAATTATCTAAAAAAACAAGCGAATACACAAATGAACTATGAAAAGAATGTTCTCCTGAACGTTTAAGACGTTCTTAGTATTGTTATAAATACTGAATGTCTAAGACATTAAAGTGTTGTTAAAGCTATAACAAAGTTGATCTAGTGCGATAACTGTGATGCGCGAGAGCTCATGAAGATGATGATGCGCGAATTCAATGGATGATTGTCATCAAATGCCTTCTGTAAGGGTTGATGACGCGATGCAATGATAGTTAATCTCCACTGAGATTGTGAATGATATTCCTCCAGTGAGGACTGGTAACGGGCCCACCTTGTGTCCCGGGGGTTGTCGTTAGTAAAACCTGGCTGCGCAGGTACGGGGACCGTCTCCACCGCTTGTAACGTTAGTCGTGGAAGCTTAGCTCCACTCCTGGATATCCACACCTAGATGGCTTACTCCAACCCTGGATGGCTTATATCCTGGATGGCTTATACTGTAATTATACATACGTTTTAGATGTCGGTTGACAAACATAACAATCTTGCATAATTACCATTACCCAAACAAATCATTATTCAATCAATATATGTAAGCTGTACTAATGATGAGTAGCAATGTATACATATTCTACAACGCAATGTATACGCTATGTACGTCGCTGTTAAATCAATGCCCCTAATACATGTAATATAAACATGATCAAATTACTCATATATTACACTGACTGAGTTATGCATGCACGCATTTATTCTTGTCACTCATCTCATTGTTAACTAATGTTAACAATCGTGTATTACAATCACTGAGTTATACACCAACGTTAACTAATGCACCTATTATCCACTGTTATCAAATTAATATTGTTTTACAATTAATGATCAATTACAATAATTACATCTAATAAAGTAACTTCAAAATCATATGCTAGTCTAAAGTTATGTTTGAGAAACATCAATGCTAACCGGATGTCGTAACCGCCAAACAAGATGGCGCCGCCCACTGAATACAAATATACGATAAAAGTTTAATAAAATTACTAACCACATGTTGCCTGTGAAATTTGCCGTCCAATCTCTGTTCCAACAAAGTACTATCGATGATCCCGGCGATAGCTAGAAGACAATGGGTTTTATAGCAAACATTACGCCCAAATCATTATTTGCCCCGTTCAGTCCGTGACAAACGTGGCTAAATCTACAGTATTGAATCTACACGCGAGGCCCTTATACAATTTTGCCGTTTAAGGAAAATATACCTATACGTTTACATGCATTAGCACAAAACTAAACTTATGACACGGCCTCTCTGGCGGCCACTTAAAATGTGCACGCTTTTACGTGTTACATGAATAGATCATGAATATTGTGAAATTGTTTCAACTCGAACAATAGATTTTGGGTGTAACCGATACAAGAGCTATATGCGACCAGTACGCTCTACCCGTGACATTTTGTGACAACATCTCCCCACTTAAAGAAAGTGCTACACTTTTAAAATTCAACAAAATGATAACTTAATATTTACACGTTAAGAAACTATTAATTCTTCTGAGCAAACGAGCGACAACACGTACAAGCTGATCTCAATCGCTTGAGTATGTTAACTATTACCACTGCAGTTATAACCTAACTATAACATGTAATTACAATTTCAACACTATTCTACAAGTGTACACTACCCTGTCGTAACATATACTACTATTGTACAATACACTGCAATACACTATTGTATTAAACCGGTCATTATGTGCGGCGACTTAAATAGTCTGCCCCAATATTGTCCTTTCCACGGTCTATTACACCGACTCTACTGTTGCTAATAACACTACTTCCTGCCACTACCAGAACTCCAACTTTACACATTGCATCCATCGCATTACCAGTATACTGTTTGCGAAATGGAGTAGGGTCTCTCGTTTCCCTAATCGGCTTTGCTAAAGTGTGCTTAAAGCTACACTGCACTACATCTGTTGGTCTCAACTTATCGGACCGACCAGTACTACACTCAGAGTCTAAACGACTTACCTCTCGTTTCTCTGCTACACTAAGCATGCCCGATATGTCTACATCGGCTGCTATCTCCTTACCTACACTAGTGGGAGAATATGTGGGACTAGTGTCCTCACTACTGCCTTCCTCACTATCCTCAATAACTGCAACATTAACTACGGTTAACACCCCTTGTTGCACATTATCGGTTCTACTGATATACTCTTTCAGCATATTCGCATGAAAGGTCTTTAACTTTCCGTTTATTTCGACACGGTAATCCATAGTGTTCACTATCCCTCTAACGTAAAACGGACCTTTCCATTGTAATAACAACTTGTTATTGTCGGTCGGGAGTAACAGTAACACCTGGTCATCTATCTTAAACTTCCTAGCTCTAGGTTTCTGGTCATAGTACCGTTTATACTTGGTACTTGCCTTAACTAACTGACTTTGAGCTATCTTACAAGTCTCCTCTAGTTTCTCCTTCAGATCTAAGACATACTGATATGTAGTCTTAACCTCATCACTATCTACTTCACCTGCCCACATCTCTCTAAGAATCCTCATGGGACCTCTAACTGACCTACCGTACAATAACTCAAACGGAGAAAATCCTAAACTCTCTTGTGGAACCTCTCTAAATGCAAACAATAAAGCATTGAGATACTTGTCCCAATCTTTGGGTCTCTCGGTACACATACGCCGTAACATTTGCTTTAACGTCCCGTTAAATCGTTCGACTAACCCGTTACACATAGGGTGATATGGTGTTGTCATGATTTGACGCAAAGACAATAACCTGCTTACTTCAGCCATAAGTTCTGACGTAAACTGTGACCCACAATCAGTCAGCATTTCCTCTGGTACACCTAGCCTACTGAACATATCAACTAATGCCTCAGCTACTCTCTCAGTTTCAATTGAGGGCACTGCTACTGCCTCCGGATACCTAGTTGCATAGTCTACCATGGTTAAAATGTACCTATTTTTCCTATCCGACACTGGAAAAATTGGTCCAACTATGTCTACGGCTACCCTCTTAAATGGTGTATCTATCAGTGGCATCTGACCTAAATGTACTTCGGTCACTCGACCTTTTGGTACTGTCCTTTGGCATACATCGCAGGACCTACAATACCTAGTTACATCTCCACTAACGCCTGGCCAATAAAATTCTGCCAATACTCTATCTGACGTTTTCTTTACGCCTAAATGACCTCCCATAATCGACTCATGAGCTACCTTAAGCACTGTCGTTCTATACTGGGTAGGTACCACTAATTGGTGAAACTGTCTACTACCACTATCTTCAAATTCTCTGTACAATAACCTATTCTTATGTACAAACTTACAACTACCGGACCCTTTACACTTCTTCACTACACCATCCTTGGCCTTCACTTTACAAGGACCTAATGACTCGTCTTGAGTTTGTGCTTCTATAAACTCCGCTTTAGATATGTCACCTACGGCTGCAGGAACCTTTAATTTTCTATAAGCCTGAGCTTGCTTCTGAACCTGCGCTCTAGTCTCTACGGCATTACTTATGCTACTTCTAAAATCGGACATTACCGGAAGTGCTGAACCATCTATGTTCCCCATCGTTAAATCATACATCGGGTCGTCCATACATAGCGCCTCTGTAGTCCCTTTAAAGAAAGGTGTATCTACATCTATTCTCGCTATTGGCACGTGCTCTACCGATTTATTTAACAACATACACGGTGACTGTTTACCTACCAACTGGTCATCCGTAACTAAACTACGCCTAACTACCACACCTGTACAACCTGTATCCCTCATTACAATTACGTCCGTGCCATTCACTCTACCATCTGCCGTTGGAAGATTTGCATACGGAAAGAGACATGTTCCGATCTTCGTCATTACACCATCCGCTTTAACACAACAGCTACTTCTCTCGGTTTTAATAACCGGACTATTACTACCTCTGCCTCTACCTCTACCTCGGTTTTGACCTCGACCTCTACCGAAATTCCATGGGTTGTTAAAACCTTGGTTCTGACTCCCTACATTGTTGTCCACTCTACTATTTTCACTAAAATTGTCTACGACAGCGGACACTCTCACCGCTTTCCTACACTCATGTGAAGCATGATTCCCATTACAGTGACGACAACGAATAAAAGGTCTACCTATGTTACCACTATTGCTACCTCCTCTAGCACCCATCGAACTACCACCACCTCTATAGTTTCCACTCTGGCCTTTCTGTTTATGATCGTCCCCTTGCCTATCTCTAAAAGTTCTGTCTTTCGACACTACATTATGAGCTCCACCTCTAGCCTCGGCAAACTGATCTGCTTGTGTTGCCATTTCTCCTACACTAGTTAGTTTTCTTTCTTTAAGAAATAAGAACAGATCTCTTCTACAAACATTGAATAGCTGGTCCCGCAACAAGAAATCTATGAGGCCCTGATAAGTCTGCGCTACCTTCCCTAACTCTAACCACCTATCTAAGTAATTTCTAGATCTACTAATGAACTGAATAAATGACTCGCCTTTCTCAGGCAGACAAGCTCTAAACCGCTTTCTAAAACCTTCTTCAGTTAACTCAAATCTCTTTAAAAGAGCATCCTTTAACTTGTCATAGTCAAGAGCATCTAAACTAGGTAATCTAGAAAATACATCTAAGGCCTTGCCTCTCAATAACGCACTTAAATGAACTGCCCACTTATCTTTGGTCCATTCCTGTAACTCAGCATAACGCTCGAACCGTAACAAGTAACTGTCCATGTTATCTTTGTCATCATCAAAGTAAGGTAACTTCGAACCTTTTAACTTCCCAGAATAACTGTCTTTCCCTTCAGTTTTACTTTCCTTACTATGTGTCTTAGCTGCTTCCAACTCTAAAGCTAACTTATGATCAAACTCTTTTTGCTCCCTTTCCATTATCATCTTAGCCTTAGCTAGTCTACCATCTGTTTCGAACCTCTCATGTTCTAACTCTTGCTTCTCCCTTACTATTCTACTTTCATCATCTCGCGTCTCTTTAGCTAACCTGCCTTCTAATTCTAGCTTCTCTTTATCAGCATCTATCTTCTCTTTATCAGCATCTAACTTCTCTTTAGCTAATCTACTTTCTAATTCTAGCTTCTCTTTAGCTAACCTACTTTCTAATTCTAGCTTCTCTTTAGCTAACCTACTTTCGAATTCTAGCCTATCTTTCTCTAATTCTCTTTCCTTAAGTCTAAATTCCCTTTCCCTAGCCTGTTCGTCTTTAACAAAGGTTCTAAGCTCCTCACCAGCATACCCTAACTCCTTTCCCATTTCCGTAAGATCCTTTATGGACGTCATGTCTATGGACATTGTGAACTACACACTACAATAATTACAATACACACGTCACTAATAATTCTACTCCCCTAACTACTAATGGTAAGTCACTGTGTCCTCAGTAAATACCTGGGCATCATCATAGGACAAGTTACATACACATTTGTACTAGCGCTAACTACTAACGGTTATGTGTAGATAGTATCTAGCTTCCACAAAACATATACACTACATAAAATATCTTAATTTGATATTGGACATAAACCTTAAACAATCATCGAAATGTGTATGACATGTACATGTATATTTACTTCTCCCATTAATAAAAGTATACTCGAGTGTCACAACATGAGTAGAACGTCTTGTTCGCCAACCTAATTGGATAATATGTGTATATCAGGGAGGTAAAAACAAACACCCAAATTATTGAGCAAAAGTGCCTCAGACCCACCCGTGTAGACCACTGCGACCTCGCGTCAAGGAAAGAACGGACAAAACAACAGTTTGGACTCACCCTACCCTTGTCGTGTCTTGATTTCCAAGCTGTGGCCGTGATCGTCGACAGTCGCCTTGATGGATCAGAGGGTGGTACACAATTCTAAAATAATAAGTAGAGATTTAGTATATCATCATAAAGATCACTTATTGATTCTTTCCCTCCGTAGTCGCCAAAAATCCCACTACTCTGAAAACCAGTTGTCACAGGATGACCTTAGTGGTTGGGCTAACTCAGGAAAGAATCAATGACGGTGAATGCATTTACATAAGTTTAATGCAACTTTTAAAATATGTTTAATATATATACAATTATCTAAAAAAACAAGCGAATACACAAATGAACTATGAAAAGAATGTTCTCCTGAACGTTTAAGACGTTCTTAGTATTGTTATAAATACTGAATGTCTAAGACATTAAAGTGTTGTTAAAGCTATAACAAAGTTGATCTAGCGCGATAACTGTGATGCGCGAGAGCTCATGAAGATGATGATGCGCGAATTCAATGGATGATTGTCATCAAATGCCTTCTGTAAGGGTTGATGACGTGATGCAATGATAGTTAATCTCCACTGAGATTGTGAATGATATTCCTCCAGTGAGGACTGGTAACGGGCCCACCTTGTGTCCCGGGGGTTGTCGTTAGTAAAACCTGGCTGCGCAGGTACGGGGACCGTCTCCACCGCTTGTAACGTTAGTCGTGGAAGCTTAGCTCCACTCCTGGATATCCACACCTAGATGGCTTACTCCAACCCTGGATGGCTTATATCCTGGATGGCTTATACTGTAATTATACATACGTTTTAGATGTCGGTTGACAAACATAACAATCTTGCATAATTACCATTACCCAAACAAATCATTATTCAATCAATATATGTAAGCTGTACTAATGATGAGTAGCAATGTATACATATTCTACAACGCAATGTATACGCTATGTACGTCGCTGTTAAATCAATGCCCCTAATACATGTAATATAAACATGATCAAATTACTCATATATTACACTGACTGAGTTATGCATGCACGCATTTATTCTTGTCACTCATCTCATTGTTAACTAATGTTAACAATCGTGTATTACAATCACTGAGTTATACACCAACGTTAACTAATGCACCTATTATCCACTGTTATCAAATTAATATTGTTTTACAATTAATGATCAATTACAATAATTACATCTAATAAAGTAACTTCAAAATCATATGCTAGTCTAAAGTTATGTTTGAGAAACATCAATGCTAACCGGATGTCGTAACCGCCAAACAAGATGGCGCCGCCCACTGAATACAAATATACGATAAAAGTTTAATAACATTACTAACCACATGTTGCCTGTGAAATTTGCCGTCCAATCTCTGTTCCAACAAAGTACTATCGATGATCCCGGCGATAGCTAGAAGACAATGGGTTTTATAGCAAACATTACGCCCAAATCATTATTTGCCCCGTTCAGTCCGTGACAAACGTGGCTAAATCTACAGTATTGAATCTACACGCGAGGCCCTTATACAATTTTGCCGTTTAAGGAAAATATACCTATACGTTTACATGCATTAGCACAAAACTAAACTTATGACACGGCCTCTCTTGCGGCCACTTAAAATGTGCACGCTTTTACGTGTTACATGAATAGATCATGAATATTGTGAAATTGTTTCAATTCGAACAATAGATTTTGGGTGTAACCGATACAAGAGCTATATGCGACCAGTACGCTCTACCCGTGACATTTTGTGACAAAATAAGATAAAACAAACGTTTTTTAATAGATCATACATATTGATTATGAATATACGATTGTAAATTATGTGGCACAAAGACACATATTACATGTCAGAAGTTTGTCTATTTCGGCAGAAAATAATAAAAGTTATATCAGTTAATGAGAATACTTCCTCTAGAACATCGTTCAGTTTAATTACTGAGTATAATGAGTGTATGCATATATATTTTTTTCCATTGCATATGCATGAGTTCGAATTACATATTAACTTCATATTTACACCCACCCCCACCCCCACCTCTCATGCCAAATTCGTCATCCATTATTGTACAGATTACAGGTTGTTTACAAATCGGTCACGTGACGGTTAAATTCGCTTACTGTTGTCTGATTGGCCAATATCATAGGTTTATCTAAATCTTGGAAATTTGTCATCAACAATCGAAATTGGCAGATTGTAGGAGAGTCTGCACAAGCTTCCGGATGTTTACTAATCCGATGGCTACTGATTTGCTAAATTGCGCAAAATGTTGCAGAAACGAAGAATAATGAATATCTAATGAGTGAAATATAAGCAAGGTACAGTAAAAATGTAAAAAACACAACAACAAAAAAAAAACACAAAAAAAACCATCCGCAAAATGAGTTTGTAATGATATTCTGGCCTTGTTTATTATATATACATATACTATCACACTAAACAAATTAAATAAAACTGTACGATGTCAGAGGCATTACCACCCTACTCCTTTCTGGTCAATAGCATGTATATGTAGGATAAAATATATTGTATAGTGTGGATTATCACCACGTTATTTCTTATATGATGGTTTGGTGTATTTCCAGACTGGATGCTATGTTTCAAATAATCCTCTATACTCATCATATATAGCCCCTTCATTGGGGCGAATACAAAGAACAAATCGTCGCAAATCGCCATATTCGCTCGTTAAAGTAGCTATCCCGCCAATAACAGCCAAACTTTACAAAAGTGTGAACCATTTCTAAACTACTGACAACGAGGTACATATATAACTTCGATATTTTGAGAATCCAAACTCAATAGACATAATATAAGACAGGCCGAACCCCAAAATTGGAGCGTCGAATTAAGAGTTACCAACTCATAATTATGTTTACGCATATTCAATGATGAGTATTTTATGTACCCGTGAATAAACATATACTTTTAATCGGCACATATATATTGTTCTATGACCTCAACACCTGGATAGTTTTTGGATAAATAATTGGATAGTGTATTTTTCTGTTATTTGACAGATTAGTGCCTTTAACTTTTGTAAACAGAAGACAAAAATCGTCGCAAATCGCCAGATTCATTCTTGAATTTTGCAAATTGCAGGTCTCAAACCTCTATTAATTTTCCCATAGGGTTACTGTACAGCCTTTTCCAACATCTGAGCTTCAAAGCAGGGCAGCAGACATTGTTGTTCGTTTAATATCTTCAGTATAGCCAAGACCAGCAATTTAAAACAATAAAATACATAAGTTAGCCAGGTTGGTTTTTTTTCTCGCTCATGTTTTGTGAACCCTATGGAAAATACAAAATTCATACACTATCTAGCTGAATACGCGGTGCTTCGGTCAAACAATTCTGAAATTTGAATGAAACCTCATATCAACATGGGATTTTCTGTACCATCTGTCTTTTACACTGCAGATGTGTGCTAAAGCAAAGAAAAACCTATTTTTCAAATTAAAAATTGCCTAAAATTGAGAAAAAATAGAATTATTTTCTGTTTTCCTTTTGTCTCTAGTCCGTGAGCTTTCAGGGGAGATAATAGTAGTGTGAGACCAGAAGATAATAACGTGCCCAAGGAATGCTTCGAATGTCGTCGTTGTCGAATACCAGTTTGATTTGAAAATACGTTTAGACCTTTTAGCCTACATCATATATGGATATTGGTGATATAGAAAATATAGTGCTTCATGTTCAAATCCTGAAAATAATGCTGAAACGTTACCATATATGGGTTAATATACTCACGGTCAATGAAAACACACCACAAAACAAATCCTTTTAAAAGTTAGTGTATGAGGAATTTTGGACAAAATATGATATAATCCAAATAATGAGTCGACATTTAACATTTCTGGATATTGTGCATTCAACATTGTTGTTATGTGCACTTTCGGGTTTCTTCAATTCTTCAATTACATTGCACAACGAAATCATTTTCTCGGAAACGTTCATGGCATAATACTGTAAGAAGGCAAACAATAAAAGGGCCAGTAAAAACACTTCGAATTTATTCCGAAGCAGATGAATGCAGCTTGAAATTTAGTGGAACAGTTTTCTTTTTATGATTCTCCATAGTAAATAATGTTAAATGACAAGGTAAATAACTGCTTAACTGCTTGTCATAAAAGCCTACCAATAAGCAAGTAAGACAAGTTAGATATCAAGAATCAATACTGAAAACATATTGGTTAAGCAGTTTTATTCCAAATAGTTTGCGAATAATCCAAAAGCATAACTATATGGAGATAATGGTGCGTTTTCATTGACCGTCGGTATATATTAATAAATTTGACATTACAATTGTTCTTTGTAATTTAAATTGTATTGGGAAGGGCCGTAACTAATGTTGTAAGAACTTGTGGCCCGACCCATTTGCATACTTTGTAAAAAAAAAATGCAATAAAATATGTTTAATTGGATTTGTAGTGTCTCATTACATAAAAAGTGTGTGTGTGTGTGTGTGTGTGTGTGTGGTGTGGTGTGGTGTGGTGTGGTGTGGTGTGGTGTGGTGTGGTGTGGTGTGGTGTGGTGTGGTGTGGTGTGGTGTGGTGTGGTGTGGTGTGGTGTGGTGTGGTGTGGTGTGGTGTGGTGTGGTGTGGTGTGGTGTGGTGTGGTGTGGTGTGGTGTGGTGTGGTGTGTGTGTGTGTGAAAACTGGTACTTACTTTCGCCTTCCTCATGACAAAGTGGAGTGCGTGGTCCAGTGGTAGAGCGCCGAACTCCTGATCGAGAGGTCTGTGTGGCTGATCGGAAACTTCATAACATCCCCCTCTGAGGTTGCTGTCCCTTTATAACCTAAAGGTCATATAAAAGCTGATTTATTATTAGAAAATTATTTAAAACAGAATACGTATTTACGGCTTCCTCATGTCGATTACTTATAATCAAAGAGTTTCAATTTCAAAGGGATATTCTCGACTGTTTGCATAGAAAATGTCTAGACTGGTCCCCGGTCGTCCTTGACACTTCACGTTTTACTGTTCGTCGCCAAAGATTGGGCACCAGTCTAAGAAAATGTCATACCAGAAGCCGAAGTATTATTGTTTTAAACATATTTATTTTACATCGATTGCGAAACAAGTTCTTGCAACTTAGATTAATCACTCTCGATGGCTTCCTGGGTAGAACCAGTACTAAGCAATGTGGATTAATTATCTTGCTCAAGGATAAATAACGTGGCCGCGGCGGAGGATCGAACCCACGACCTCTCGATCCGGAGTTCGGCGCTCTACCACTGGACCACGCTAGAGGTATTATTATGGAGAAGACGAACATGGCTTAGTGTCACAGAGGGTTAATGTTAAGATTACGAAAGTGGTTGGTTGCACATTCCGCCACACAGTTGTTAACATAATAGAAGGTGTTCCGAAAAGCATGTTTCAGAGCTTGATAGCCGTTTGCAGACGTTTCATGAACACATCGATGGTTTAACGCAGCACTGCTGTAACTTATTTATGTAGATGCAGTTACGACAGTGTTGCGTTGAACCATCGACATACAGGTTGATCGCGTAGTGTTGGTTGTCTCACCAACCACGAATGTATGTTCATGATGGGTTACGCTGATCTTGACCTTTTATCAACTGACCTATTTCATGATCATGTCACTGGTGACCTTTTTTTATCTGCATTCATCGGAAGGAAAATAACAGCAATTGCCTCATCACAAAGCAAATAATTATGTTAAGCTGCGTGATGAGAATGCAGATAAAAATACATTAAACTCTTTTAATGCAATTACTATCCTAAATTTTCTTAATTTATTAAAACAAATTATTAGAATAAATACGAGTTGCTGTTGTTTTTACGCACACTCAATGAATGGCGGATGAAAGTAGTTCTTCGTACAGTTCACTGGAAAATGAACGTAGCTTGAATTGATCCTGTGATAGTCGTTTAACCAATCACATTGTTTGTATTATCTAAATGTTCGAGTGACTGCAATTATTATGTTGTACTGTTTGACGTTGTAAATGATAATGGAAAGAAAATAAAAACGTTTGATAACAGATGTGAATACTTCCATGGACACCTAAGTGTACACGATAACACAGTTTATTCAGAAATTACAGTGGTCTAATATGACCCGTGAAGAGGATAAAATAAACACATATACATTTGACAATGACACTGAAATCTATATGTCAAAATAACGAAGCAAAGACCAGTGGCGGATTTATTGGTGGGGGTGGGCACACCCGCTTCGCTTTAGACTGGCTGTCGTCCCAGTGGTTATACTTTTTGTTTTATATTTTGCAAATTGAATAAAAAAATATTCTTAAAATCCCGAACATTTCTGAAAAGCTCTGAACCACTTATGTTTTAAGCCAATAATTCAAAGGGGTCTTAATGCAAACCATTTTATTTGATAATAGCTCGAGTTGTCTCAAATAGTATAAACATTAACAAACATAAGGACTAAGCCTGTCTAGGTTTGCATGTAAACGGCGTTTTTTTTAAAAGGTGCTCCCTAATCTCACTATATCCGCCCCTGTCATAATGTATTAATAAAAAACAATTTCTAGTATTCATGAGAATATCAAATAAATGTTGTTGTTTTTGTAGAAATGGTGACAGAAACATGACACCGAATGTCTTACTTCTTCATCAAGAGAGGCAATGTATGCTTCATAATAGATACTTTAGTTGGCGCCAAGGGCAATGTACCGTTTCATGAGCCTATGTGCAATACTTTTGAAGACATTGTGATAATGTATACCAAATCATGGATAACTTGACCTCTGACCTACTCACCCAAAAACAACTGAGTTTCTCCAGTCTCCGAGGACAATGTAGTTTAAAGGGACACATGGCAATCTTGATTTTTCAAAAACTCGCGGTGTCCCGTTAGTTTTTCTACAAAACATCATTAGTTAATCATCAATCAATAATAATAATTATAAGAATAATATAAACCAAATTGTTTTTGTATATTACAGAATTTTGATAATATTGCACCAATAATATATTTCAACATTTGGTAAAAAGGCTAAGAAAAGTAAAAATTCATTATTTTATTTAATGATATGCAAGCCGGTTTATAGTCAAAATGTTACTTCATAAATAAATAGAGAAACCAATATTGATGTTCGATAAAACAAAAACAAAAATTGCCGTGTGTCCCTTTACTGAGCCTAGATGTTATCGTACTTCAGGAGTTATCGTACAGAATGAGCCTATATAAACTATGCCATGGTTGACATATGCCTATATGTATATAAGGTCATGGAGACATATCATAGCATATACATATCAGGTCAGGTTGACATTGGCCGTTAACGTAGTTACCCTAAATACAATAGGGCTCCTCCTGTCGCCAAGTTCAAATTACACAAATATTTCACCATCCTAAGAACTTCGGCATGTCTCGTGTGGAATGTGTATTTGCATATCAGGTAAAAGAAACAATAGGGATCCTCCCGTCGCCATGGGCAATGTACCTCTGAAGTTTCATGAGACTAGATATAATACTTCGGGATGCTATGTCCATAAACAAATAGACGGACGGAAAGACAGACAGATCGACAAGGGGTAAAATAATCATCTTAAAGTGTCACACCATATTTTAATGTTTTTGCTCGTGGCAGATAAACAAAATTGAGGACCCTAGGTCCAACCATTCTCTAGTTATTGATCGGACATCGTTTTGATAGTCAATGTCACCGCAACCTTGACCTCTGACCTAGTGACCCCAAATTGAATAGGGGTCATCTACTTGTCATGACCAACCATCCTTCCAAGTTTGAGGACCCTAGGTCCAACCATTCTCTAGTTATTGATCGGACATCGTTTTGATAGTCAATGTCACCGCAACCTTGACCTTTGACCTAGTGACCCCAAAATCAATAGGGGTCATCTACTTGTCATGACCAACCATCCTTCCAAGTTTGAGGACCCTAAGTCCAACCATTCTCTAGTTATTGATCGGACATCGTTTTGATAGTCAATGTCACCGCAACCTTGACCTTTGACCTAGTGACCCCAAAATCAATAGGGGTCATCTTCTTGTCATGATCAACCATCCTTCCAAGTTTGAGGACTAGGTCCAGCCATTCTATAGTTATTGATCGGACATCGTTTGTGACACAGACCTACAGACAGACAGAAAGCAAACAATCAATATGGCTCCCCTACCACACTTTGTGTGGGGGAGCCATAATTACAGACATGAAAATGATCAATAAATGAATACATCGCAACTGATGTAGAAGGGTAATATAAATACGATTTAACATATACAAACTGTGTATGCACACTGAAAATTCCTGACACTCGCACAACATACAATATTCTCAAAATTTAGATTTACAAACTAATAAAAATGTAAGAGAATAACAAAATACCATCAACATAAAGATTTGTATTTACTTCGTTAATATAAGGGGTAGACCATTTAAAAGCAATACGAATAGCACCGGTCCTAAAATTACTCCTTGTGGGACACCGTTAATTATATACTCAGTTTTAAACTACATAATTGCTTGCTTGGACAATCCTATTTAAGGCGATTCTAGTTCTAGCACTGCGTTTATTCCTTTAGCTAAGCCAGTTTAAGGGAAACAACTCTGCTGCCTTCATTTGAGGAACTACTTTCAAGGTGAGTCACTCGTCACTCAAATATAAGTGGTCGAGATGTTGCGAATGAGCACGCACCTGTTGGTTTCAATTTACCGGCTCGACTATTATATCGAATAGGCACATACTTATTATTGCGTCGTTTAGTCTTGTTTGAGGAAGATATTTTTGTTTTACGATTTAAATTAGTTTACCACCGCTTTTGGCGTCTTTTTATGAATTGAATTGAATGTTGTTTAACGGCTCATCAACACAGTATAGGTTATTTAGAGCCGCCCCAGAGAGAGGGGAAGGATACATAGGAATCCGGGAACCTGCCCTACTCTTATTATCGAATAGATTCCTATGGTTCTTTAACGTGCTCGGAGGATAGACCGCCCGGTTTACGTCCCCATCCGACGGACGAGGCTAAGGTAAAGTGTCTTGCCCAAGAACATACCGACGGAACTCAGTGGCACCACGGAGGATTGAACCCGGGGCCTCCGGTTACAAATCCGCCGCGCTACCGACTGCGCCAGGCCAGCCCCTACGCGTCTTTTTATGAACTCACTAGTTATATTATACGTGTTTTTGGTCTGAAACCATATTGTGTTTAATGTAGGAACGTGCGATAGATAAAGACATTCATTACTGAATCTCTTATATTTTAAAAAGGATAGGTACATAAAAGCAAAAGGACTGTACTTATTTAAATCAAGAGGTGTCACATTACCTCATTAACAGCTATTGAAATCGACCCGAGTAAAATGTGACGTATATTAATCATTCGTATCATTGTATATAGAAACAAAAGAATCTAATTGTCTATCAACAAATAATTTTCGACCATATATTGTTTTACTACTCTCTGTATGCATAACATACTACACACAAGATTTAGTTCAGTACCGTTCATTTTTATCCAGGTTATATGGTACTAGTATTCATTTTAAAAAACAAACACCGTATTATTTCAACAAATTCACTATAAATGTAGATATAATACATATCGTTACAGTTTGGAAGAGAAAATACATCAAAATTAGACATGGAAATCATGTAACCATTATGCAATCATTTTGTTAACTTCTGAACCTTTCAGATATTTTTTCCCTCAAAAAAAAATACAAGCTAAAGCACGGAACACATAATAAATAGCTTTACAGATAGGGAAGGTTACTCTTAATCATGTGATTCCATGGGTCTTCAAGTGCGCTTTAAGACTTGATTTCCAAGCAAATGTCTTCCAGCAATGCAAACACTTGTGTTTGGGATTTCCATGTAAGCCATCAACATGCTGCCTCAGATTAGTCTTATTTTTGAAAGAAGCGGGACACTGGTCACATTGAATGCTGCCCTCTCCGCTGTCAGGACACGTTTGCACATGTCTCCTTAGAGATCCGGGAGAAAAGAATTCCCGTTTGCAAGTCGGGCACGTTTCCAGGCCAACTTTCCCATGCTTTGCACAGTGAAAGCGGAACTGGATGGTTTGGTTAAACCCCATACCGCACAAACTACACTTATGTTTAAAGGTTTCTTTGTGCTTGTTGTTTACATGAAGTTTGAGTCCATACTTGGACCTGAAGCCTTTCCCGCATGATTCGCACATCAGTGTTCCATCTTCAGCAATAGTTGGTGTGGAACTTCTTTTAGACTCTGAACTTGTTGCAGTGGAGCTTGCCAGAGTCTGTTGCTGTTTAGAAGGGCTGACCACAACCCTGAGTAAATGGCGGTTTTTGTGGCGACGGAAATTGCTTCGATTGAAGGTTCGGTATCCACACTCGCAAGAACATTCACGTGATTCACCCTTCCCCGTCACATCAAGTGAGTGGGAATCGAGTTCCATCTGAAAGATAGAATAATATTGGAAATCAGGTGTTAATATTTCTCAACATCATGTTACGGTTTGTCGCAGAAAACCATAGGAATGGCAATAGCTAGCGAATTTTCTACAATCGATCCGGTTAATTTGTTCCATTAGAGCGTACATCGAGTGTTCGGTAAGTCATTGGTTCCATCGTCTAATAGGTGAACATGTGTGTATAATATTACCGTTAACTATAGACAGGACACACATTTATAGCAGTTACCTTCAAAATATAAGAGTGACTGTGTTGAAGACAGAGTTGTTGGTCGCGACACATCATCACAAGGTGAACATTTGTCTTTACTATTGTTGGAATGCAATAACAGATGGAGAAGTTATAACGCGGACTCAAACTAAAACCTATAATTGTTAAAGTATACTGAAAGGAAAAAAAACGCGACACGGGGATTTTCGCTATATATTGTATATACTGCACACTTAATTCCATATACATTCCAAGGAAATCCCAAGATGTTTTGTAAAAATAAAAGTTGCAGTTAGAGAAAGGACACAACTGCGATGTTGTAGACGTTTTAATCGCAGTACACGTTGTAACAAGACATTCATAAATGTTGAAGTTCCTCTTTGAAAAAAAATGAGCCAGTTCAGTAGTGTATTTAACGTAAAGAGTTTGCAAAATGTAGCATTCACCGAAAAAGAAATCAACACAAAACACGCAATATACCACAAACAAAAAAGGGTTGACAACAGGTGCCGCCTTGGAAAAGTCAGTGGCAAACAGGGTAACTAGTGGTTTAAACCCGGTTCTAGGGGGCACACAAACTCACCCTTACCTCACGGGACATTGTAAATAAAGAAATCACCTAACAAACATAAATCGTTCAGCTCTAACAAATAAGGCAGCAATAATAGGCTATATACGTAACACGCAATGATGATCATGTATATATGAATATAACGTGTATTCTCATCAAAATCTAAGAATAAGTATACTTGTTCCAAGCCCAAATCCGATAATATTTGGGACAGGAGTTAGAAGGATAAGTAAAGGTCCAACGTGATATTTTGGCTTCTTCGGTGGTTAGATAGAAAAGATTCCTTCTGTTTATTTCTAGATCGAAGGAATTATTTCTAGATCTGTGCTCGAAATAATTATTTAAAATCGGATAAGTTCTAAAATAAACACTTAAATGGATTTCAAATAAGGACAAAGAACCATAAGCATACTGTTTTATTTCTGCTTCCTTGATGATAATGAATTAGAACATTTAATTCAACTACATGTACCTTAAAGGGACACACAACACTCTTGAAGCATTTATCAATCAAACAAATTACTTCGGAATTGATTACATGTAATTGTGACTTTAAACCTGCTTGCAATTATTAAAATAAAAATTATCAAATGTTATCAATTTTTTAAACACCCTTTTGTTTTGTATCAATTTATGACGTTTTCTTAATACTGTTAAAGGGGTTGATGCACTATTTTCAAACACAGTGTATTTTAAAGGGCTCTGAAAAACTTGAAAAAAGCTGAAAGAATTATCAAAATGCCATGAAAAATAAAGGAGATATGACCTATTGAAAATTTGCAAAGAACATAAATGGAGGAGGCCATCTTTAAATGATGACGTCATCGCGCCGTTTTACCATATATGGCATATTGATAAAATGTCTTTTAAAGCAAAGAAAATCACTGCAAATGAAAGATAATACTAAAATGTATACATTTTACATCTGTATATTTATTTTTAATCAATTTGCAGTGGTTTTCTTTGCTTTAAAATACATTTTGTCAATATGCCATATATGGTAAAACGGCGCGATGACGTCATCGTTCAAAGATGGCCGCCTCCATTTATGTTCTTTGCAAATTTTCAATATGTCATATCTCCTTTATAATTCTTTCAGCTTTTTTCAAGTTTTCCAGAGCCCTTTAAAGTAAACTGTGTTTGGAAATAGTGCATCAACCCCTTTAATAAGGTTATGAATAAATAAAACCTAAGCTATTTATCTTAAAATAGATGGTCTGTAGTGTCCCTTTGAGGTTAATAAGGATATTTAAAAATATGTAAACATTTTAAATTATGACTGAAGTAATATTTTCCACTTAAGTTGCTTTATGAATATGGGCCCTTGCAATTATATTTTACTATGTTTATAGGATTATCTTCAGTTGACTAATGATAGAAAATGTGAATATTTCATTTTCCTGTTAAACGTGTATTGTTTTTACTGTTCATTTGAATACTAATTATATTAATGAAAGACACGTCACTATTTGGATCACCTAGACAAATATCAAGTAGGGTATTTTCATATATACATATATACATATCTTTATTTCTGTCGCATCATAGTACAAACAATACATATTTACAATTATACAAATTACATCACACATTTAATACAAGAGATGTTCAACTGATAAAAGGAGACATCTCGTGACATCAAAAATCAATAAAAAAAATGAGAAATTTAACACCAAACATGATAAAAAAAGACCCTAGCACCCAAACGCAATGGCACCGTAGATCCGCACTGTACAACAAAGACAAACTTTACCATACAATAAAAATGACAATACACAACACAAAGAGTGGTGAAGATAAACATAAGTAGAAACATCCAGAATTGTACTGAACAACCACAGCAGTTGCAGCAAAGTTGTCAAAAGACCTTACACCTCATATAAAAATGACAATACACAACACAAAGAGTGGTGAAGATAAACATAAGTAGAAACATCCAGAAGTGTACTGAACAACCACAGCAGTTGCAGCAAAGTTGTCAAAAGAAGTTAATGTTTTCATCGCCGCAATCATTGAAAAGAAGATTACGTTTCAGTTGAGGATAATGAATCATGGATAACAATTGAATGGTCTTTGGCAAAAGGCTCATTAAAAAGAACACATGTCTTCGGGGAACTATATAATTTCTACAGTTTCCTGAAACGGCAAGATATTACAGCTGAGAGATAAAATCACAGGTGTTTTATTTTCCGCAGCACTTTTGAAAAGCTGAGTATTGTTTATTTCATGAAAAGTTTCTCTATTTCATGGGCGGGCCATTGAGCATACTATTGAGCAGCGTTCTGACGAGAAAACAAGAGGTGCATGAAAACCGGAAAATGCTATATTAAACTTTGGCATTCTCAGTGTTAACTGCATTAAAGTTGTGCCAAAGAAGATGCCGACTGGTACAATAGAGACAGTTATAAAAACAGTTACGGACACATTGACGAATAAACGGTTCATGTTGTATGCTGATGCAAAGAAGGTAACCTCAGGTGTTGATAACGTAGGCGGTGATGTAGATATGCTTGAATAATTTGAAGATGGGGAAGCTTTATCAAAGAGGAGAACACAGTTAGATCGGGAGCTCCATGTTTTTAAGAATGTTGTTGTCAATTTAAAAGATGGATTAAATAATCTGCAATCGAATGCTTCCGTTGACAAACTTAGAAGTTGCTGTCTTAGTCTGGGTAAACGAGTTAAGGAAACGGGAGAAACAAAAGCACGACACGACTACGGCCATGATCAGTTCGTTCGTGACCTCGATTCTTACGGATGGCGGGATGTGTACAGTACTGGTTCTACCCAGGAAAAGTGGGTGGTCTGCCTCCACCACAAAAAAATCGACCGTCATATATCTTACAAGCGTTGAAAATGACGTTAAACACCATACAAACAAACAAACGTTCGTGACCTAAGGAAGGGAGAAGTGGAGTTATTCCACGTATGTTATGCCATCAGTGCAATTCATGCGTGATTGTATTAGTTGAATGATTTCAGCAAGGATGCATTACAAACATTCCAGTACATACACGAAGTAGATAATTCGTTGATTGGAGAATTCAGTTTCTATTGTTACATATGAAGATCATGTAGCAGATGAAGCACGTCAAAGAACATGATCTTACTCAATCGTGAGTTTGAATCAACTATAATGGACATCAAGTTCATCAGAGAAATTCGAAAGATGGCTCCAGTCCCACTGGAAGTACTATCCATTCTGCAATAAAGTTAAGGGGACTTGAAGCACGGGAGAAGCCTATTGCGAACGTTTTAAATCCTAAATCTGGAGAAGATATGGTTATTGTACCAGAAGATACTCGCAGAATGGAACAACGAAAGAAGGAAATGCTCTTGAACATTAGCAGGCGTGGTATTACCAAACTATACTTGAAAGTCTGAAAGGAAAAAGAAACGCGACACGGGAATTTCCGCTATATAATGTATATACTGCACACTTATTCCATATATATTCCAAGGAATCCCAAGATGTTTTGTAAAAGTTGCAGTTAGAGAAAGGACACAACTGTGATGTTGTAGACGTTTTCATCACAGTACACGTTATAACAAGAAATTCTTAAATGTTGAAGCTCCTCTTTGAAAAATTGAGCCAGTTTCAGTACTGTATTTAACGTAAAGAGTTTGCAAAATTTTGCATCCCAAGTTTGCGCCAACGCGTACTCTGCAATAATGAAACTTTGCAGGAATACTATTTGCTGTGTTACGTGTTGTTTTAGTCTTTTTTCCGAAAGGAAAGATCTTACGTAGCCATGTACCATTCGATTAACAGCAGCATATTGTACATACGATATATAGCGGAAATTCCCGCGTCGCATTTATTTTTCCTTTCAGTATATATTAAATCTTTCTCTTACGTTGAAGAAGGATGTTAAATATCGCAAGGGACAAGTAGCGATACTGTTTTCATCAGACGGCAGTATTAGAGATGTTGTATAAGAGACAGATGGTAACCTCGGGTGTTGGTAACGTAGTATCAACTAAATTTTGATTAATTGATTTTGATAAAACCTCAGTTAAATGGGATGTCATATGAAACAATATGTTAATTTCAAGTAGGTGTTTTATTTTATAAAGCAATTAATAATCTTACACCAATATACATAAGTAAATAACATTTTCTGAAAATAACAGATATAATTTAAGATCATGCCTCAAACATGACATTAAATCCTAGATCTAAATCCGAGTATTTAAAACTATCTTTTACCTATGTTGCCATGCGGACATGGAATTCAATCCAGAAAATATCGGACTTCTGTTTCTATTTATGCTTAAACTATTTCTTTTTCAAGATAACAAGTGTTCTGCTGAAATTAAGTTTACTAATAATGAATACTTGTTTTGTATGCCAGCTTGCAACATATTATTAATGTTATGTGCATGTAATCACTTGATATTGTTTATTAGTTGTTGTTATTAGAAGGCCTCATGCAATATAAGTGTTGTGCAATTGTTTGTATCACATAACGTCCCTTGTTAGCAGTGTCGAACACCCATGTAATATTTTGTTGTATGACACACGTGTAATACAACCTGGAACGATTTTGATTGGTTGAGTTAAACCTGTAACACTACGCAAGTTTATTAAAGCAGAACTTGGTCCTAAATCAACAAATCCGCTTTTGATATGTTTTTAAGTATTAAATATCATTATAAATACGATTATTACTATGCCATTGATGTATGTTCAGTAAAAATATGTTTTTAAAGATAAAAATCGAACAGGCGAACAGGCATTGCTAAAATATTGAAAAAAATCTAAGGGGAAAAACTCTTGCGCGAATTACCGGAAGTGACGTCATTGGAAACAAACTATTTTTTGTTTAAATTGGGACTGAACGCAAAACAGTATACCTTGTGTGAAAATGCGAGAATTAAGCGATCATGATACCGAGTCTGAGGAAATGCCCGTGATAAGACGGTTACACAAGGTGCAACCTTACGATTTTGAGCCAGAATACGTGTCTTTGGACGAAAATACATCGGATTCATCAACAATTGATGAAGTCGAACGCGGTGCAAATGGAGAGCTTGTAAAGACTATCGTGTTGGTATCTATGTCTATGGTACCGCTGTTGATTTTAATATGCATGGCCTTTTGTTCTCCAAATTCAAAGATAAGTAAACCAAAGGATGGACTTCCCACGAAGTCAACTCAAAATGTTTGCTACAAACTCGCGCGTCTTTCGTAGGTTTCCACTTTCTCGACGAGTGGGGCGATTTTCTTCGGTAACGGTCTAACCACACTTCAGATCTTAATATATCATTATCTCGATTAGGGAAACGAAAGAAACTTAGGTTATTATCTTGTCCTTCTTTATGCAAACCTTTTTACCCAGCAACAGCACACGGCATTTTTAACAAGTACCATAAAATGTAATCCTACATAGACAATACTATACAACTCAATGCGACACGGCTAATCGTTTGGTACCAATGACGTCACAGGATCACGTGACACTTACCAGGGCGAAACTCGAATCGTGTGCGCTATGAGATAAAATTGGCTACTGTGAGAAAACGGGACAACCAATAAGTGTAAGATTTGAACAGATTGTATATTATATATATATATTTCCGAATATATATTCAAAAGACACGCCATATTTCACCTTTAACTGGAACTATTTTATTTATTACAGATCTGAGGCATAAACTTATTATTTTTCACTTCTTATACAAATAATGCACGTTATACAAAACATTGTTTTTGGTTTGTTAAAAAGTTGGCGTAAACTGCTATTTTGTAAAGAGGTAAACACGAACTCTTTTATTCGCAACGTTATGTGTGAGACGCGACGTTACGACGTCACATATTTTATGACGTTTTGGCGCTAAAGTGTGTCTGACGTCGTGGCGGTTCTATGTCCATCTGAATTATTTTTTACTAATTTTATTGCAATGTTATGAATTATTTTTAATTTTAACTCGCCAAAAGTTAAAATTAAAATAATTCATAACTCGTTTCATAAATCTTATATGAAATGGGAACTCGTTTAAGATCCTCTATGTATAATCTTAATGAGTTGTACCTTCATCTAAATTAGTAATATTATTATTATTAGATGAGGTCACGTGTCCGTTCCCACAGGAGAACAAGGCGACTGTCCAGTATTCTCTTCCTCAGTATTATATTTGTCAATGTCTTACTGAAATGTATGTGTTAAATACTATACGTCTCTAGTATCTGAGTTGGTCGCCAGCAGCGTCCATTCCTAGACGTAACTTAAGACGAAATGCTTTGGATGATGATTGTATCGCTCTTATATGATACATATGAAACACCTGATATCGTGTGCGTATAAGCGTTTATTTATCCTCGCTGTATTGCACTAAGCATTTTAGCGAGCAGAGCAGACCTCGGTTTAAAGTCTCATCCGAAGGACTGGTAAGGTAGGAAATTCGATAATTAACCCAAATTCGGTCCGGGCTGGGATTGAACGCGCGATCCCTGGGTTACTAAGCCGCAATGTTAACCATTACACCACGGCGCTACCTTACACCTGATATCAAAATGCCGTAAATCGAGTGAAAGAACTCAAGGAAAAATATCAGATTTTGTGAACTCATGTTAGATTCCTTGCCGAGGCACCTTCAATGACAGTAACATATAGGGGCACGTGTCAGTCGGTGGCCGGACTAACATATGTATTGGGGTCATCGCCCCCTATCAATGACGAAATAAAGCGGACGGTTGAATTCAGTGAACATATTATCAAGTATGTGCAGACAGGAAATGAATTGAATTGAATTGGGTTTTAAGGCGCACCAACACATGAAAGTTTATATGGCGCCTAACAGGCATGAACATGGCAGGCTCATCCTCCATGTACATCGAGATAAAATATGGAAAATGGGCCTAGAACCTTCTCACCCTGAACTGCAGAGTTGCTGCAAATTCTATCGTAGAAACTCCATTTACGCTGGAGCCACGTTTATTGTTTTTCTGCCACTGCTCTTTTGATGTGAGCGAGATGGCACCTGAAACAATGCAGAGATCATGATGAAGACCTTTAATGAACATGAAACAATTTAGATAAAATGGACATGAATTTGGGGGTAATTCTACCCCTTTGCCTACCCCTCCAAAGGGATCTGCAGTGGCCCTATTCTTTGCCCCGTGACCAAACGATGCCCCCGGGAACCACTCGGGGCAGAAAGGAAATGAGAGCGCTGAAGCTGCGTATAACCGGCAAAGAAGAAAAGCAACAGAGGTAAGTGTGGGTCTTAACTCATATCAACAGAGATTCGTCAGCAGAACTACCTCGTTCTATACCGATCGTATATGGCCTTAAAGATTACAAACTGATTTCATCTGCAATGTTAAAAGCAATCGACTTTGTTATTCAAAAATGTCACGAGCACGGTATTCAGATATATACAATGTCTACAGATGGTCAGTGGATACATTTGATGACAAGAACATGTCACGGAAAGACTCTGATAATCTTACAATTGCAGAAAGACGTATGGAGTAAAGTTCAGAAAATATCCAAAATAGAACTGGCACAGAAGAAAGGCCAAATAAATAGAGTACAATATTCTGTGCAAATGTCATCTCGAGTAAATTGAACAAGAGGCCCAAGAGGGCCTGTGGACGCTCTACTGGCTAACATGGCTCTTATAACATCAATGAAGCGAGTGACTGCCATTTACGTTTTTTTTTGAAAGTTTCGGGCAAAAAAAAGCTTTTTAACTAAATCAAGGGCCATAACTAAAGAATCTGGTAAAGTTCGGTAAAGATCAGATGAAAAATGAAGGCCCTACCGTATTAACGAGGCAAAATATAGCATTTTTAACTAAATCAAGAGCCATAATTCCTCTGTTACTGGTCCAACATAGCGCTAAAAAAAAAAAAAAGAAAAAAAAAAAAAAAGGAAAAACAACAACAATTTAAAAAAAAATAAAAATAAAAAAAAAAATAAAAAAAAATAATAATACAAAAATAGAAAGTCATAAAATCTGGTAAAGTTTGGCAAAGATCAGATGCAAAATGAAGACCCTATCGTATGACGAGGCAAATTATAGCATTTTAAAAAAAAAATCAAGGGCCATAACTCCGCTGTTACTAGTCCGATCTGGCTCGTTTTCGAACTTGTCCGAGCTTTCGTTGACATTAACAATCTGATAAAGTTTGGTAAAGATGGGATGAAAAATGAAGGCCCTATCGTCTTAACGAGACAAAATATAGCATTTTGAACTAAATCAAGGGCCATAACTCCGCTGTTACTAGTCCGATATGAATGGTTTTCGAACTTGTCCGAGCTTTCATTGATATTAACAATCTGATAAAGTTTGGTAAAGATCGGCTTCGTCTTAACGAGGCAAAACATAGCATTTTTAACTAAATCAAGGGCCATAACTCCGCTGTTACTAGTCCGATATGGCTGGTTTTCGAACTTGTTTGAGCTTTCAATGACAATAACAATCTGATAAAGTTTGGTAAAGATCGGATGAACAATGAAGCCCCTATCGTCTTAACGAGGCAAAATATAGCATTTTTAACTAAATCAAGGGCCATAACTCCGCTGTTACTAGTCCGATATGGCTGGTTTTCGTTTTTTTCCGAGCTTTCATTGATATTAACTATGTGGTAAAGTTTGGTAAAAATAGGATGAAAAATGAAAGCCCTATCGTCTTAACGAGGCAAAATAAAGCATTTTTAACTCAATCAAGGGCCATAACTCAGCCGATACTGGTCCGATCTGGCTGGTTTTCGAACCAGTCCGAGCTTTCATTGATAGTAACAATCTGGTAAAGTTTGGTAAAGATCGAGTTAAAGATGAAGGCCCTATCGTCTTAACGAGACAAAATTTAGCATTTTTAACTGAATCAAGGGCCATAACTCCGCCGATTCTGGTCCGATCTGACTGGTTTTCAAACTTGTCCGAGCTTTCATTGATATTAACAAGTTTTTAAAGTTTGGTAATGATCGGCTGAAAAATGAAGGCCCTATCGTCTTAACGAGTTAAAAGTTAACAGACGGACGGACGACGGACGGACGACGGACAACTCGCCATCCCATAAGGTCTGCTGGCCCTTGGCCAGTAGAGCTAAAAACGACCGCTAAATGTGGGGAGCAAAATAAGAGCATGAAAAAGAAACGCTGGAAAATTTACTGCGGGTGATTGATAAGAATTGGAAGCCTAAATCAAATGCAACAAGTAGGGAATGCGGACACACCAGAAGTTTCAATGATACACCAGACTGGTAATCACATAAACATTTAACTGTTATTCAAGATTCCGTTGACAATACTGTTGTTGATGTCGTTTAATAATCGATAAGAATTTCAAACTTTCAGTACTGTCAGCTCCCCAGAAACTTCACAAATGAAAAAAGTAGATGGGCCAGAAACTGAAAATGACAATACACAAAGTGTGGATACAAATGATGTCAGAAACACTGATGAAGGCGAGGCATTACTTAATACTGCAAGCAGCATATTGTCGAATAGCATTTTGCACGACTTATTAAACGTTATTAGAACTGAAGTTAAAACTAAAGTTACATGGCAACTGATTATAAAAGATCCATTGAAACAAACTATATTTTCAGAAACAGAGCTTGCGTCACTTACACATAATGATATTGATATTTTGACCATGGCATTAATGAAACATAGCAAGTCAAACCAGACAGTTCGAGAATCATGGAAGAAACAAAAAAAGATTATACTCTTACGTGTTATTATTGCCAATCAGAAGAAGGAAAATCCCCATAAATTGCTGCATTGTACCAGAAGTTAAGCGAGTCACGACATATGCCAAAAGCTATCCTTAACATTGCATATGCCAGCTGCCTATATGATGATGAATACAAACTTTGGACTGAAAACTCAGATTTACTTATGTGTAAATAGTCATCGATTAACGGCGGATTACTTCAAAAAGAAACAAAATATACTTTCTTCTTATGGTAATTACTACTACTACTACTACTACTACTACTTTGTCATGTCCCATACAGGTGAATCGATGTTTGGTTTGAACATATTTTATTTTTTCAATGGTTCGCAACATTTCATATATACATTGTATAATAATATTCAAGGATTAGAACGAAAGCAAACTGCTTATAGAATTCTTCTCCTGGGAAAGATTGTTTGTAATAAATAAAAATGATGGTTATATTTTCAAATTTTACAGCTGGGAACTTTATCCAAAACAGTACAAGTGTAGCAAGAAATAACAAACAGAACATATAAACTTTTAGTAAAAAGAAAATGCTAAGGCAAAAAAAATGAATCTAAGGTATTTTAGATTCGAACAATAAAAACATGATAGATTATATTGGATCAATGTTTAAAGTTAGTACAAAGATGGTGGTGCAATTTATCTTGATGTATACATCGAAACATCAAACATATAGTTAATACGTTTAATATTTAACTTTTTATTTTTATCTGATAGAGAGGCCCTTTGCAAACATAAAATACAACTATATATATTTTTTAACCAAAGAGTGAAAGAATTTTACGGTACGTCAACACAGATAAGTCATATTGTGTGCAACAAAAAAAAGATTCAAATGAACAATCTAATAGTCAATTATTAAACCAAAGCCAGAACTTTAAATACTGACATCAGCTTTGAACTTATATGATAGTATGAGAGAACATTTTTAATGATGTCAAACATTAACACTAATCTCTGTATTACTTGCATATTTTCTCGTGCTCTATTCTTGTTTTTCTATGCGCGAACAGTGCTCCACAATGCTTGCAAGCGTATCTCTTGGGCTCATGCTTATATTTTAAGTGTTCTGTCAAAGACTTTTTTGATTTGAGATTTTTATTACACAAATCACATGCAAAGCTTTGTCCTATATAGGGACGGCTACAAATCCGTGTATGTTGCTTTAAGTCTGAAAACATCTTGTGACATATACCACACTCAGATCTGGTCCCAGCGTGAACACGGTCTGTGTGTATCCGAAGGTTGAAAGTCGACTGAAAGCTTCTGTCACACATCGTACATGCGTACCTTTTTCCTTGATGTTTTAGACGAATATGCCGGTTTAAATTACTTTTGTTACTCTGCACGATTCCACAAGTTGGGCAAATACAAGTTTCTCCTATGTCATGCGCCGATGCTTCGTGTCTTTTTAAAGCATCTGATCTGACGAATGTTGCAATGCATTGGCAGCATTGATATGCCTTGTTTTCTACATGTGTATGCAAGTGTCTTTTCAGAGCATCTTTTCTGCTGAACCTTTTTTCGCACACCATGCAAACATGGGGCTCATCGTCAGTCTTAGCAAACGTTGATTCATGCGTTGTCACTGAAATAAGAAAACGTTAGCCATATGACATATAAAAAACAATTAAGCACATAAAAATAAATACTATTGTTTGAGGTGCATGTTTCAGCCAAAGGTTTTCAGCATTAAGATGAGCAATTTTAATAATACATAAATTATAAATCATTGGAACTGGAATTTTAAGTGGTAAAAATATCTTAGTTTTGAAACTAGGTTGAGAAATAACTATTTTACAGCCAAAATGGTTTTTGATGGGGCTTTTCCCATGTAAATTCCTTGATGTCGGAATAGCAGAAAATTAAGAAATTTCAATAAGCCTTAATACTTTGCTAAAAAACAAAAAAAACTTCACAGTGTCTTCATTTATGTTTATTCAACACATTGAAACAACATTTTTGGATAATAATTCTAAAAAGCAAAAAGTTTCAAATTTCTGATGCAGCAGAATTTTGCACTGAAAATGCTCATCTAAAACAACTTTCGCCCGGTGATTTTGTTTACTTCTCAACCTATTTTGAAAAGTATTTTTTATTGACCACTAAAATGTGTTTCACTAATATACATCTTATTTAGGTACTAGTTGAATTTTGTCTTAAAGTTATATCAAAAGAGAGAAGAACAGCAGATTAAGCCATGATCTATTATGCAATCGTTAAGTTCATATACACAAATGGGTATTTCAATTCCATAGTATATGTTCTGTAATAGTTTAGAAGATACTGAGATTACAATGGAGGTCATGGCAAAAGTTATCGTGGTTCTTCTGGGCCCAGGAGAGCTCATGATAACAGTAATACAGGTAAAAAAACTTTAAAAAATAATTCACAAACATTTCTAAGTTATTTTAAGCCATATTTCGCCTATATGTTTGTAAATCGAGGGTTCAGTGCAAAACAAGTGCATCTCCTTCTTTATTCATATGTAGTTACAATAGTTTTGCACTGACCCCTCGATATACACAAATGAGTATTTCAATGCCATAGTATATGTTTTTATAAACACGACAACATATTTGAAGGTTTTATCTCTAACCGTTTAGAAGATTAACAACAATTGCATTCCTCGCCTAAATCACCGTCGCCTTCGGAAATGGATCGCTTAGTTTCTTTTTTTTCTTTTAAAAGGTGAGATAAAAATGACCACAATAATAGCTACAGAGACAACTCCACTGTTTCAATGTTTGACAAATATCGGTTGAACATACCAAATGTGAAATATGATGAACGAAATCCCTTGAACACTGAATGAGATTTGCATTTCTATTAAGTTTGCCATATCAACTGGACATGTATTCTCCTTTTTAAATGTCCGATTTAACATATTTCTCAACATTTTTCCCTTCAACTGAAACTATAGAACCGGATTTAAACACCCAGCTACCTTTTTGCCACTGACCGTTTTAAGGCGGCAGCCCTGTTGTCAACACTTTTATGTTTGATATCATACAACAATATATATGACCAAGTATCAAAGACATAAATTTATTCATCTTTGTAATTATTGTTTTTTTTGGTTGAATGCTCCTTTCATGCAACATTTCCTGTTCGACTTTTATATCTACTTTCAGTATAAGCCTTCATTATGTACTAACCTGTCTCTGTCTTCTCCACGGGGAGACATAGCTCTGCAACACCTGCATCACTTGCGTTATCTTCTTTGCATGGATCCATCTGTAAAACAGAACACAACACACGTATTTTATTGGAGTTTTATGACCTTGACCTTGGTATTTTTTGTCGTCCAGCGATGTCAACCAATGCCAACAATACAAATGACCAAGTACCAAAGACATAAAGTGAGGCAACCACATAAAGTTAGCTGAGGTTAAGTTACCTAACCAAGGTTAAGTTACCTAACTAAGGTTAAGTTTGGGGAAAACAATGGGAAATATGACCCTGAGCATGGTATTTTTGCCGTCCAGCGATGTCCACCAATGCCAACAATACACATGACCAAGTATCAAAGACATAAAGTGAAACAATCACATAAAGTTAACTGAGGTTAAGGTACCTAACCAAAGTTAAGTTTGGGAAAAATAGCGCAAAATGTGACTTTGAGTTTGGTATTTTTTGTCGTCCAGCGATTTCCACCAATGCCAACAATACATATGACCGAGTATCAAATACATAAAGTGAGACACTCACATAAAGTCAACTGAGGTTAAGTTACCTAACCAATGTTAAGTTTGGGGGAAATTAACGCATAATATGACCTTGACCTTGGTAATTTTTGTCATTCAGTGATGTCCACCAATGCCAACAATACAAATGATCAAGTATCAAAGACATAAAGTGAGGCAATCACATAAAGTTAACTGAGGTTAAGATATATGGAAAGCCATGACTGTCTTATGTTGCCGATTAATATATGCAGTGCATTTCCCTTTATATGTGGTAGATCTTTCATGATATGCAGTGCATTTTTAATTATATGTGGTAAATAAATCTTTATATGTGGTAGAAATGTGTTTATATGCAGTAGATTAATCATTATATGCGATAGTTAAGTCATTGTATGCAGTAGATAAACCATTATATGCGGTTCAATTATCGTTATATGTAGTGCATTTATTACTATATGCAATAGTTTATATAATATATGAGGTCCTTTGAACATTATATGAAGTAGGTTTGTATTTATATGCAGTGCTGTTGACTTTATATGTGGTACATATTCTAATATACGTGATGGATACGTCTTTATATTCGGTGGTTTCAATTGCATTATATTCGGTACAAACGGCTTTATACGTGGTGCATTTCTTATGATATGCAGTGCTTTTTCTATTATATGCTGTGTTTTTTTCATTATGATGATGAGATCAATCGGAACACTCGTTTTTTAAGATGTTACGATTTTCTGACTAGACTGCGTCACTGCGTATATTCCAACTGCGATCATGGTCAAGAATGGAACGCCATGACTGCATTATGATGTTGCCGATTAATATATGCAGTGCATTTCCCTTTATATGTGGTAGATCTTTCATGATATGGAGTGCATTTTTAATTATATGTGGTAAATAAATCTTTATATGTGGTAGAAAAGTATTTATATGCAGTAGATTAATCATTATATGCGATAGATAAGTCATTGTATGCAGTAGATAAACAATTATATGCGGTCCAGTTATCGTTATATGTGGTGCATTTATTACTATATGCAGTAGTTTATCTAATATATGAGGTCCTTTGAACATTATATGAAGTACGTTTGTATTTATATGCAGTGATTCTGTTGACTTTATATGTGGTACATATTCTAATATACGTGGTGGATACGTCTTTATATTCGGTGGTTTCAATTGCATTATATTCGGTACAAACGGCTTTATACGTGGTGCATTTCTTATGATATGCAGTGCATTTTCTATTATATGCGGTGGTTTTTTCATTATGATGATGAGATCAATCGGAACACTCGTTTTTAAAGATGTTACGATTTAGACTGCTACACAGCGTTTAAAATAAACGACTGCACTGCACATAGAACGCTGTCATTATCGATTATTTAGACCCACAGCGATTGGCCAGTCTAACACGCTTTACGTAATTAGAGGATTTCCAGTTTTATAAATAGAACAAAAACTGTCTTACTTTTTTCAGTCCAAACCAAGACTGGATTCATTTTAATAATATAAAAAAACACGAACTGTTGAATACAATTAGGTCAAACATAGACACGTTGACTAGATCGGCGTTAGAAAATGGCATATGTTTTGATAACACACCAGTCCCTTGGAAAATCTCGAAAAATACACCAACCCATCCTGGAAAAAAATCTCGAAAACACCCCATGAACCCCGCTTCCCCACCACCATCCCCTTCAACATATTTTCCTTCCACAAATATTGCGTCGAAAAGTTGAATTAGACCAACAACGTTGACACTGGGGTAGGGACTTCAGACAGAACTGGTATAATACCAACACTGGGGATTACTCTGAAAATGATCTCCTAGGGAGGGGATAGAACAATAAATCGATTTTCTTTGGGTGAGCCTGTTGCTACCCTACTCCTACCCAGGCGGGGGAAATTATTGATAGGTGCATAATTGTTTTGCGTGTATTCCTTCATTAATTACTGATATCCTACTACTTTTTCCTTGATAGGACATTTGTAAAAGTGCATTAAAATCGAAGGGGGCGAGGGAAATGGGTGTAAGGGGGCTGGGGGGGGGGGGGGGGGGGATGGAAGGTTTTGTTGAATAATATCCCGATAGTGGACTGTTTGTTATAATGTTCAGAATAATGTTGGGAGGGTGCGGTGGGGCATAAACCGGGGATTAGACAGAAACGAATTTCTGTTAGGCGGGAATGGGCTATTCCAGATAATCTCCGTACTCACCATCCATGCCCCCGCTTTAAGAAATGTATTTTTAAGCCCATAAAGCACCCCTAGTTTAAAACAACAACAGCAAAATGATATATATATACACTAGAAAAGTAAAGCGTTTAAAACCTTCAGACCCTGCCACGGAACCACCTGGAAATATGTCCAAAATACAACCCTAGATCCCCGGAAATCCATTTCCTACATCCTCCCCATAAAGCAGTCTAAAAAGCGTTTACCTCAAGAAAATGTACAGACTACCCTCTAGATTTAAAAAAAAAATACATCACCTTAAAATACGTGGCTTAGCACCTCCTAATAAAACAATGTATGGGGGAAAAATGGAATAATCTCCAGCCACCATACCCCACCCCAAACACACAACACCATCACATCCTCACCGCTGCCCTCGCAAGAAAAACAACACCCCCTTACCACATTCTCACAAAACCAGGAAAATGGGGCGGGGTGTGTGGATGTATTTTGTTCACAACCCCAACCCCGGAAGCCACCACCCCATTCTTTCCTTATAAGGACACCGGGTACAGAACGTGGTATGGTACGTACCAACATGGGGGACTGTCCTTGGGAATAAGAGTGATTGTGTATTTAGCGCGTACACTTCCTCAGTAATTGTAATGTATGCATTTATTATATACTTTCCAGCGAAATAGTGGATTAAATCCATATTCACTCCAAAGAAACAAATATTCTCTATTTATTCACTCCAAATTAACAACTATCCTCTATTTATGTATGTCACGCGCGTGCATTGTGTAATCAATAATAGAAAAAGCCCAACTTGCCATATCTTTTTATAGAACATAGATCAGACGAGATGCTTGACCATGATCGCAGTTGGAATGCACTTTACGTGAGCGATTTTTTTCGGCCGATGAAATCGGTTTTTGACTGTCGCATTGTTTGAGTGAAACGGGACATACGCAGTGAAGCAGTCTAGTTAATTTCCGATAAAATCGTAACATCTTAAAAAAACGAGTGTTCCGATTGATCTCATCATCATAATGAAAAAACCACCGCATATAATAGAAAAAGCACTGCATATCATAAGAAAACCACGTATAAAGCCGTTTGCACCGAATATAATGCAATTGAAACCACCGAATATAAAGACGTATCCACCACGTATATTAGAATATGTACCACATATAAAGTCAACAGAATCACTGCATATAAATACAAACGTACTTCATATAATGTTCAAAGGACCTCATATATTAGATAAACTACTGCATATAGTAATAAATGCACCACATATAACGATAACTGGACCGCATATAATTGTTTATCTACTGCATACAATGACTTATCTATCGCATATAATGATTAATCTACTGCATATAAATACTTTTCTACCACATATAAAGATTTATTTACCACATATAATTAAAAATGCACTGCATATCATGAAAGATCTACCACATATAAAGGGAAATGCACTACGTATATTAATCGGCAACATCATAAGACAGTCATGGCGTTCCATAGTCAAGCATCTCGTCTGATCTATGTTCTATAAAAAGATACGGCAAGTTGTTTTTTTTCTCAATATTGATTACACAATGCACGCGCGTGACATACATAAATAGAGGATATTTGTTGATTTGGAGTAAATAAATAGAGAATATTTGTTTTCTTTGGAGCGAATATAGGATTTAATCCACTTTTTCGCTGGAAAGTATATAATAAATGCATATACGAGTATTACAATTACTGAGGAATAGTACGCGCTAAATACACATTCACTCTTATTCCCAAGGATAGTCCCCCATGATGGTACATACCATACCAAGTTCTGTACCCAGTGTCCTTATAAGGAAAGAATGGGCTGGGGTGTTCCGGGGGTGGGGTTGTGAACAAAATACTTCCACACACACCGCCCCACAAAGAGGTGGTATTTTCCTAGTTTTATGAGAATGTGGTAAGGGAGGTGTTGTTTTTCTTGCGAGGGCAGCGGTTAGGATGTGGTGGTGGTGTGTGTTTGGGGGGGGGGGGGGGGGGGGGGGGGGTGGGGGGGGCTACACAAATTCCACGAGGGAAGTGTCTGCGGGGGGGGGGGGGGAAGGAGGGGTTAACGAATAAAAACAAACGGGGTATGGTGGCTGGAGATTTTTTCATTTTTTCCCCTTACATTGTTTTATTAGGAGGTGGTAAGCCACGTATTTTCAGGTGATGTATTTTTTTTAAATCTTAGTGGGGTAGTCTGTACATTTTCTTGAGGTGAACGCTTTTTTTCCCCATTTTATGGTTTTAATCCGTTTTAGGGAGGTGGGGGTATTTGCAGACTGTTTTATGGGGAGGAGGTAAGAAATGGATTTCCGGGGGTTTTCTAGGGTGGTATTTTGTACATGTTTCCAGGTGGCTCCGTGTCCGTGGCAGGGTCTGAAGGTTTTAAACGCTTTCCTTTCCTAGCGTATATATTTCTATTTATGTTTTGCTGTTGTTGTTTTAAACTAGAGGTGCTCCCTGGGCTTAAACTACATTTCTTAAAGCGGGGGCATGGATGGTGAGTACGGCGATTATCTGGAATAGCCCATCCCCGCCTAACAGAAATTCGTTTCTGTCTAATCCCCGGGTTATGACCCACCCCCCTTGAGAATATACAACATAAACCTTTGTATAATTGCAAGTAGCTCAGTACTAGTCAGATACTTAGACTCCTCAACATCCACATTATATAATAAAAGAAATGTCTGAAAAAAAAAAAGGTCATACATGCAATACAACTAGGTGGGAAGGGGATGGTATAAAAGAACGTTTTTAAAGGTATCAACATTTCAGCGTCAGAATAGGTATTTAAACATTTTGGGGAAATCTCGCAAAATGCACCACTGAACAGTGGCGTAGCTGGCCGATTTTAAGTTGTAGGCCCAATAAATTGAGATTCACAGATGCGAAGTTTCTAGTATTGGGACAAGCACTCCTAGATTTTTTTTTAAAAATGAAATCAGGGTTTGTTTATATAAAAACCCTGATAAAATGCACTCTAACGAGTTTGGGAAGACCTTTTGGGGGAATAAAGAGAACTTGGACGGATTTCAAAATGTTGATTGCGAAACGTTATTCTGAACATCATTACAAACAGTCTACTTTCGGAATATTTTACATCAAAACCTTCCATCCCCACCCCAACCCCCCTTACACGCACTCCCTCCGCCCCCTTCGATTTTAATGCACTTTTACAAATGTCCTATTAAGGAAAAAGTAGTAGGATATCAGTAATTATTGAGGGAATACACGCAAAACAATTATGCACCTATCAATTATTTCCCCCGCCGGGTTAGGGGTAGGGTAGCAACGGGCTCACCCAAGGAAAATCGATTTATTGTTCTATCCCCACCCTAGGAGATCATTTTCAGGGTAATCCCCAATGTTGGTATTATACCAGTTCTGTCTGAAGTCCCTACCCCGGTTTCAACGTTGTTGGTCTAATTCAACTTTTCCACGCAATATCTGTGGAAGGAAAATATGTTGAAGGGGTTGGTGGTGGGGAAGCGGGGTCTAGGGGGTGTTTTTAAGATTTTTTTCCAGGAGGGGTTGGTGTATTTTTCTAGATTTTCCGAGGGACTTGGGTGTTATCAAAACATATGCCATTTCCTAACGCCGATCTAGCCAACCTGTCTATGTTTGACCTAATTGTATTCAACAGTTCGTGTTTTTTTATATTATTAAACTTGGTTTGGACTGAAAAAAGTAAGACAGTTTTTGTTTTATTTGTAAAACTGGAAATCCTCTAATGACGTAAAGCGTGTGTATACACTGGCCAATAAATAATCGATAATGACAGCGTTCCATGTACAGTCGTTTATATTTAAAAGCTGTGTAGCAGTCTAAAAATCGTAACATCTTAAAAAACGAGTGTTCCGATTGATCTCATCATCATAATGAAAAAACCACCGCATATAATAGAAAAAGCACTGCATATCATAAGAAATGCACCACGTATAAATCCGTTTGTACCGAATATAATGCAGTTGAAACCACCGAATATAAAGACGTATCCACCACGTATATTAGAATATGTACCACATATAAAGTCAACTGAAGCACTGCATATAAATACAAACCTACTTCATATAATGATAAAGTACTGCATATAGTAATAAATTCACTACATATAACGATAATTGGACTGCATATACTGGTTTATCTACTGCATACAATGACTTAACTATTCATATAATGATTAATCTACTGCATATAAATACATTTCTACCACATATAAAGATTTATTTACCACATATAATTAAAAATGCACTGTAAATCATGAAAGATCTACCACATATAAAGGAAAATGCACTGCATATATTAATCGGCAACATCATAAGACAGTCATGGCGTTCCATAAAGTTACCTAACCAAGTTTAAGTTACCTAACTAACGTTAAGTTTGGGGAAAACAATGCGAAATATGACCCTGAACATGGTATTTTTGTCGTCCAGCAATGTCCACCAATGCCAACAATACACATGACCAAGTATCGAAGACGTAAAGTGAGACAATCACATAAATTTAACTGAGGTTAAGTTACCTAACCAAAGTTAATTTTGGGAATAATAACGCAAAATGTAACCTTGAGTTTGGTATTTATTGTCATCCAGCGATGTCCAACAATG
>JAWPHD010016914.1:0-47327 GCA_037043455.1 Cyrtodaria siliqua | reverse complement strand
GTTGTTTTGAAATTTTTTGTCTGGAAGTCTCGACGGTTTTTATTACTAATTCTTCATTATTCCCTACTAAATCATACATATTAATTTAAATTAGATTTATATTGAAAACAGGAGTACATATAATTGAAATAAAGTATATTTCGAAGATAGATCCAACTATGATCAGATTGGTACCAGTGTTTAACGGTTTTCTAGAGTACCCTGACCGGAAATAAAAACTGAAGTCAATACACGTGCTTGTAATCCTTTTTTTCCCCCCTGCACTCGTAAGTGGAAGCGAAAAAGTGACGATATAGCACAGTTTAAAACTATTTGATATGCACATGTACATGTAAACAGTAGATAAGTATTATAGTAACCGTGTTAACAAATATACCGACGGGCCTCATATTAGTATTTTGTTTCAATTCCACCTGTACAACTATGATAAACGATTACGACATCTGACTAAATACTAAGCACGAGAAAATGTTGGGAGGAGTGGGGGGGCGGTGGGGGTGGTGTGTTGTGGAGGAGATATCAAAGTGGTATAACAATCTGAGTTTTAGTAAGCTCATAGGGGTTTGTGTAGAACAGTCTTAGATGCAACCACCCAGACTTGGCTGCAGTTATAAAGGGGCTTGTCTGAATAATTTATCCAGAAAATCACAAAAAATATTTGAGAGGAGGGTATACATTAGGTGCAGATCCAAGAAGATTTTGGTGTGAGCATTTGTGTGTGGAGAAGGGGGCGTGGAAGGGGAAGCGGAGGACCCTCCGAAAGAAAATGGTTATCTACATGGCATTTAGTGAATTTTGTTGTATTTTTTCCGAATACTCTTATGTTAAATCCAGCGATGACTAACGGTAGAAACGGTGCGCGCCCCAAATAATCCGACATGCATAGGTTATACTTTGTGTGTTTTTAGTGGGTGGGAAAGAAATTCCAGTTTCGAGTGTGTGTGTGTGTGGTGGGGGTAGGGCAGAGGAGAGTGGGGAGATAGGGCAACATATATGTGTAAGAAGCTATGTAAGAATTGACCAAAACAACACAGAAATATGTAACAAAACAAACATTAAATAAAAATATTCCAGTTTCGAGTATGTGTGTGTGGGGGTGGGGGCGGGGTGGGGGTGGGTGGAGGAGGGGGCAACATATATGTGTAAGAATTGAACATATATGTGAAAAAACAACACAGAAATATGTAAAAAAAAAAAAAAAAAAATAGAGTTTCAAGTGGGGGTTGAGAGGCGGTGTGGGGGTGTTTGGTGACAACATATATGTGTAAAATTGACTAAAGCAACACAGAATATGTAAAGAAAATAAATATTTATTCTAGTTTCGAGAGTGTGTGTGTGTGTGGGGGTGGGGGGGGGGGGGGGGCGGCTGGGCAAAGCGGGGGGGTGGGCAACATAGCTACGTGTAAGAATTAACCAAAACAATGAAATATGTAAAAAAAAAAAAGGTGGGTGAGGGGACAGGTGCAGGTGGGGGAGGGAGGCGGGAGCAACAATATGAGATATGAGTAAGAAGCTATGTAAGAACAGACCAAAACAACACAAGAAATATGTAAAAAAAAGTAATAATTAAATAAAAATATTCCAGTTTCGAGTGGAGATAGTTTCGAGAGGAGGGGGGGGGGGGGGGGGGGGGGGGGGGGGGGGGGGGGGGGGGGGCGGAGGGGGAGAGGGCAACATGTGTAAGAAGTGACAAAAGCAACACAGAAATATGAAAAAAAACAAAACAATGAGCTTCGAGTGGGGTGGGGCGGGTGGTGGGGTGGGGAAGGCGGGGGGCAACAACATGTGTAAGAAGCTATGTAAGAATTGACCAAACCAACACAAGAAATATGTAAAAAAACAACAATATTCCAGTTAAGGAGTGGGGGGGGGAGGGGGAGGGGAGGCGGAGGGGAAGGGGACAACATGTGTAAGAAGTGACAAAAGCAACACAGAAATATGTAAAAATAATAATAATGAGTTTCCAGTGGGGGGAGGCGGTGGGGGGAGGTGGAGGGGGGGTGGGGGGTGGGGGATCATATATATGTGTAAGAAGCTATGTGTTGAAATGACTAAAACAACACAGAAATATGTAAAAAAATAAATAAATAGAGTTTCAAGTGGTGGTGGGTGGTTGAGAGGCGGTGTGTGGGCGCGGGGGGTGGGTGGGGGGGGGGGGGGGGGGGTGTTGGAGGGGGCAACATATATGTGTAATTGACTTAAATATACGAAAATATGTAAAAAAAAAAAACTGCAGTTGGGGAAGGGGGATGGAGTGAGTGGGGGCGGCGGGTGGAGGAGGGAGCCCATGGCCCAATATTAGTGCAATATGAATAAAATGCATAATGCTATAAGAAATCCCAAACAAAATTATAGATATATACTTGCTTACATGCAAACCTAGATCTACCTTTATTGCACATTTTATGGGCCATCACAATTTGGGTTCCAGAAGACAAAATTACTTATCCAACCCTTTACAACATACTATAAGGAAACCAATTCCAACATTTAGTTCAGCTAGGACAAGAAATGTAAACACAGCTTACACGCAAAATATTATGTAAAATGGGACACATTTTATGGGCTATCATAATTTGTGTTCCATGGGAGCCCATGGGTTACAGAAAACCACAAGTGCTTATGCAGCCCTTAAGATAATGCTATAAGGAAGCCCATGGCTAAATTTGATTGTGCTAGGATAAGAAATGTAAGGTAAGAGATATAGACTTGTAAACACAGCTTACACGCAAACCTTGAAGTGGGACGCCGACGCCTACGCCGGGGTGATTACATAAGCTCTCTTATTTTCGAATAGTCTAGCTAAAAAGGAAGGTACTATGTTTATATTATTGATAGGTATATAATAAAACATTTTATTTCCATATTTGACTTTTAATACAGAACCCCGTTGGGTTTTGAATAACTGAAATATTGTGCAGCATGTGCGCTTATCGCCTCGAATGCACACTGGAACAATTGAATTTATCAGTTAACCCTAACCTCAAAATGGAAGAGGCCGCCACTATTGAAGGTTATTTTTTCTTGTACAATGTACGTTAAACAGCAAATTAGCCCTTCAGTATACCATTAAATTACAATCTAACCCTTGAAATCCAACTTTCGACCTAATTATGAACATCTTTTTGATCGAAAACCGAAGGCCATTCTTCGTATTAAACCAAAATTAAGAGTCAATGAAATCGACCTAAATTTGATTGCCAAGTACAAAGTACCGCAAATTCCACCGTGGACTTTGGAAACACTAACAATAATTTGTGATCTTTGTAATAATAACAAATCCATTACAGATCCTACTATCTTTCAAAGCAAATTTATTGAAATTAAATCGAAATACAGAAATTTCAACATATATACACAGATGGTTCTAAAGAAAGAGACAAGGTAGCTGAAGCAGCTGTTGTTCACAAACATAGCATAAAGATCCGCCTGCCTGACAAGGCCCCTATCTTCTCAGCTTAAGTTTTATTCAGGAATCTGATGATGACCATTTCGTAATCTTTTCTGATTCCCTTTCATTTCTTCAAGCACTGGGTAATATGAAACATGATAATCAAGTTGTGCTTCAACTTTTAGAAAAGTACAATTCTCTTATAGTTGATAATGTAATTATTTTCTGCTGGCTTCCAAGCCATATAGGAATACGTGGTAATTATAGAGCTGATAGTGCTGCTAAGGCAGCATTAGGTTTACATATATCTAATACCAAATTACCTTATACTGATTTTAAAAGTTGTATCAACACATATATTAGTAACTCTTGGCAAGCCGCTTTGGACTTGTCGGTGAACAATAAACTCCATTCCATTAAACCGTTACTCGGAGAATGGCGTCCTTTTAGTAGACCCATTCGTCGAGAGGAAGTTGTCCTAACCAGGGTCAGGATAGGGCATACACGCTGTACTCATTCATATGTATTACAAGGTGAGCAGTTGCCAGAATGTATACCCTGTTTTGCACCGTTAACGGTCAAATATATCTTGTTGTAATGTGTAGACTTTGATCCTATGAGACAAAGATAATACACAGTTAATACTTTGAAAGAGTTATTTGATACTATAGATTTTAGTATTGTTTTAGATTCCTTAAAGAAATCAGACTTTATAAATCAATATAATATTTTCCTATCTATATATTATATTGATTTATAAAGTCTGATTTCTTTAATAGTTTATATTGCTCCATAACATCCCTTATTTGTAGATAGTTTTATCTTTATACGTTTACATTATTTTTAATTACTACTTCATTCTTTCATGATTCATCGGTTTTTGCGCACAATATGACCTATGTATGTGTCGATGTGCCATAAAACACCATTCATTCATTCATTCTGCGATTATACGGAGTTGTATTCCAATTGCCAGTTTCAACTGGTAACCTGTTGCCAGTTTCAACTGGTAATTTCTTGTTCTGAATTTGGTTATATACTTTAACAAACAATCGGGTGCGTTGGTCAGATTGTTTCAAAGCAAAATGTATGTATAAATAAACGATAGGAGGTGCTGTTGCTCGAATTCATTATTTTAGAATACCACTCATTTAAGAATAAATCTTTGAGTTTTTGTTTGATTTACTGAACTCTTCAATCATTTAGTGTTGGGAAAGGTCTGCGAATCCCATGCGCCACTTAGGCCACATTTAATCAGTATGTCTCCGATCTGATTTAGCCACTGAAAGTTTCTTTTTGCAATAGTTGATGCGCAATACTTTGGAATGACTGCGTAGTATTCATCAATTAAGTTTGAAAGTTGAGCTCTTTCTGGATCGTTATTTTTTGCCCAAAACGAAATTACTCTAGTTTGAATATCTACTGATACTGGAAATACCCCTATTTCCCCGTATAACATATTATTTGCAGTAGATTTTTTAAGATTCAAAATATACTTTTGAAACTTCAATTGTACCCTGTCAATTACATCAAGATTTACATAACCCCAAATTTCGCTGCCATATAAAAGAATGGGTTTAATTGTTTTATCGAATAAATCTATTTGCAAGTCTATTGTTAATGACAAATGTCCAGCTTTCTTGAGTAGACTGTATAGAGCTCTGGTAGCCTGATTAGCAATATGTTTCTTTGCAACATAAAAAGAGCCACTTTTACTAAAATTTATGCCTAGATACTTATATTATGTTACAATATCAATGGGATCACCATTAAACGTAAACTGATCTTTCCAAATATAAAAGTAATTTAAGGACTCTTCTGCGACAAGGACGATTACAATCTGACTTCTATGGTGATGTGATTTATAAACTTCGTAAGATTCTTGGTCATGATCACTTTCATACTATCTTTGTTAAACTTGTTAAAAGGTTTATCAAAAGAGGTTATGACCCTATCATTTTGCAACGTACTGCATGCTTGTTGGTGGACCCTTTTACAGTTCGCCACTATGCTTTCCTCTTTAATTGTACGATGATCGGACAGGCTGTGGACCCTATGACTACGCCTACCTAAAGCCCAATGGGACGGTGACCTTTAATTTTTGTCTATGATCTTTCTTGTCGTGCCCTTAATGGTTTATTCTCTTGTTGCTCTGGCTTCTGCCAAGTCATTGAGTACCTTCATTGTGGCTTTCTATGCTATTTTTTTTTGCATTATATTTACACGAGCATATTTGTGTTTTACTTATATTGCCTATTGATGCTGCCTTGTTGGTTAGAGATTAGATCATGGCGAAGATTTTTGTTATTTACGCTGTCCTGTCTTAATGGGATGACAGTAGGATAAGTGTGAGGTTTTGTGCACCCTAGAACCGGTTTAAACCCCAGTGGCCTTTGTTGCCACTGACCGTTCCAAGGCGGTAGCCCTATTGTCAACCCTTTTGTGTTTGTTATGTCGTTTGCATTTTTTATTACTTTTGCCTTCTCGTTTGTCTGTTTGCGTGTTTGTTTCTGTGTTTTGTGGTTGATCGTCCTTGAATGCTGCTTTCCCTGTCCGATATTTGTATCTTTCTTTATAATTAGATTGAATACCTTTTGAGAAAACCAGCACTTTAGATTATCTATGTTTACTGTAAATTTCTATTCATCACAATACAATTTATAAACATTCAACGCATTCTGTAAACCTTTTCACTGTCACACAAAATAACTGTAACATCAGCACATAACAAAACAAACAATTTAAAAAACATGTACACTTTATCAAGTGCATGAGGTTGGCAGTATGTACATCTACAATATCACTATTGCGCAGAAAATCGTTTAGATCGTTTAGATAGAGTGAAAACAAAATTGGCGAAAGATTTTCACATTGCCGTACTCCTATATTAGTGGGGAAATAATCGGAATGTGTTCCATTTACAGAGTTACATATAATTTTATATTGCTATACATACGTTTAATTAAGTCAAAACATGTCCCTGTTATTTCGTGCCTTGATAGTTTATACCATAACGCTGCTCTCCATACGTTGTCGAAAGCTTGTTTCAAATCTATAAATGCATCATATAGTTTATCTTTATTGTTATTTAATATTTGTAAGGCTGTGTATATTTATAATGTTGTATATAGTTTTCCGAAGCAACTTAACAATGTGATTGTTCTGTAATTGCTGGGATCAAACAAATCAACAAATATGTCTCTTTTTTTCCCTTCTTCGAAAAAGGCGAGACAAATAGCAAATTCAGTACGAGTTATCAAACTTTGATATTTTCCACTAATCACTCAAACTAACTAATTATAACCAAACAGTGAAACATAATTACACCAACTAGAATCAGTGCAATAACGAACATCCCCACGCGCTGTCCGCTTTGACCTTTGACACACTTGCGTGAAAAGTGTTCACCTTAATTATTTACTCAAAGTGTGAACAAATTCACTCAAACATCAGCCCAGAATATATATATTCCCATCTTGTCTCATTAGGAAATCATAACAAACTCTCTTGTTTCTACAAACAACATTATACTAAGTTGTGTATGTTATGCTATTTACACGAATTTATAAAGAAGCAATTGTTATTGAATCATTAAGAACTGATTGGACCAATTTCCAACATGCAGTCATTTAGTATCGACTATATAACCGACCACGCGGGATCATCCTTCGCCACGTCCCAATATATGCTCCAGGTATGTTATATCACATGTATTTTTTAATTAAAGGCCAGGGTTGAATATAACAAACCCAAAATGGAGAAACTTTTCTGATAATGTTATACATTATGCTGCTCAGAGAGGTTTAATCACAAATTTCCAAATAATAAAGCATTTTTAAATCATACAATTTGACGTGTAAATACACTAAACATTACTCTATACAGATATATACAAATAATTATATAATGTATTTATTTTCGATACTTTCTAGAACAAAACTTTTATTCCTAACTGTCAAATTTGAATGAATGAATGAACTGTGCGCAACAACTGATGAAGGATGAAGAAATTAATTATGTAAATAACTAAAGATAAAACTATTTACAAATAAGGAATGATATGGTAGTAATATAAACTATATATGTAAATAAAAAAAATTCCCGTCAAGGCAAATTTTGAAATGTTGGTGCATCTATTAATAGCTGTACCTGTAAAAATAAGATCAATGATTGGTCAGAATACTGAAACCCTTATCTTGAAGCAGACGAAATACTAACTGGTTGCAGTGTTTACATAATGACGGTAGATCCGGCAGTCTTGAAGTGTTTATCAAGCATTGAAATTAGCGTCCATACAGTATCCTTTTCACTTTAAACCTTTTTGCATATAATTAAATGTTTCATTTTTTCATTTTTCGTCTTCCATAAGTTGAAACATATTATCGGTGCAATATAATCAGCAGTTAATAGTATACAAAAACAATCTGCTGTAAAAATATGCAATTCTTATAATTAATAGTAATTACTGAACACATGCAAGTATTGAAGAAAAACTAACAGGACGCCGTGAGTTTTAAAAATCAAGATTTTCGTTTGTCTAACATGCTATTCAGTCGAAGAAGGATGTAATATTTTCAGTTGTATAATTAGTAACGTATATGCAACAATATATATAGATGATACGGAAAACTACTGTTTGGCGGGAAAGTATACCTTAATATTCAAATTCTTTATTCCAACATTTTACATGTGGAAAACAGCAATGGATATAATATATAATGCAAGTTCAACTGTAAATGGTAATCGTTTTGACAAATAAAGGTGGTAGTACAGCAAGAGAAAATGATGATAGTGCAGAGCAGAACTGATAGTTTTCACAAGATAGTCTACAATCAAATAAGAAAGTATGATGTAAGTTAAGAGAGATAGGATAGAGAGTATTAGTTATTGGGTTTGTTACTGACCCCCTACAGAAATATGTGGGGTCAATTAGATTTATAGGTATGAAAGCACCAATTATTTTCCCCATAGACACCAATGTTAAAGTGTCACATATTAATGATTTGCTGCAAATTCAACTCAGGTATGGATAATGCAGCAGTGTAATGTTCATATAGAAAACTATTTTTCCACTTGAAAAATCACCAGAAAACGTGGGGTCACAAGACATGTAAGAAAGTTCTTGTTTGATTACTAAACAGGTCAAGGGTACAGCTGTTTTTATTGATCGACTGTTTTCATTGCTCACAAAGTGTAAGCATAGAGTCGAAATTTCGAAAATGTTCATCAGTGATCCAGTAAAACCTATTAATACGCTTCTTATACATATAACCACAAAATCGAATAGAAATGGGCAGTTTTCCCCTACTTATAATGCCCATTTCCATCGAAAAAGAAGGGATTACTTTTTATTATAGGAACTACATTCGACTACACCTCGGAGGTTTACATGTAATTGGTGGTGGTAAACCTATAAGAGGAGAAAACATGTTCAGATGTTTCTTAAATGAGGAGTTTGTGTTGTCATTTTCATAACAAGCTTAAAAACACTTACTTCATGCAAATCGAATGATTATTTGCAGAGATATGGTCTTGTGAATACCAAGGACAATAGTCTGAAATCGACAAAAGTCAGAGATATTTTTTTAAATTTTACACTATCTGAATTGTCATACCAAACGGCAATAAATAGATCAAATGTTTAGAACATTCAATGGACATAAATAAAGTATGCATTTTAGGTACAATTAGGACGATGAAAAGGCCAATTTATGTCGATTTTCATGCCAAAATTGATTTTTCAGTCAAATTCTTCAAAATTGGAGGTACCATATCTGATTATAGTAGCGAATACGAGCTTAATAATGCCAAAAATACCGCTAAAATCAGAATTGATACTAGCTGAACGCTACCAAGTCGAGTTTGAATGATAAGGAATAATATTTTATCTTTTACACAAATCTTCATTTTTCACAGTATCCTACTTTAGGGGGGTAGGGGAAAGATTTAGTGGTTTCATGCCTACCAAAGCTGTTGTCATGCAAATTTAATTCATGAAAACATGTTGCAAACATGCAACCCTACATGTTGATACCAAAAAGACATAGTTCAACTGCAAACACTTCACCAATACGTCATTTTAAACAAGAAAAAAAAATGAAACTCAAAATTACGGCTTTTATAGACAAAATTGGACTAAAAACGCTCAAAACCTATGTAATAAACTATGGAAAACTTATTTCTGAGCTTATTTTACCAATTGTTATCGGAAAAGTGTCCCTAGGTACGAATCTGAGCGAGTCCTAATTACTGCACGCATCTCTTATAGGTATGAAAGCACCAATTATTTTCCCCATAGACACCAATGTTAAAGTGTCACATATTAATGATTTGCTGCAAATTCAACTCAAGTATAGATAATGCAGCAGTGTAATGTTCATATAGAAAACTATTTTTCCACTTGAAAAATCACCAGAAAACGTGGGGTCACATAACATGTAAGAAAGTTCTTGTTTGATTACTAAACAGGTCAAGGGTACAGCTGTTTTTATTGATCGACTGTTTTCATTGCTCACAAAGTGTAAGCATAGAGTCGAAATTTCAAAAATGTTCATCAGTGATCCAGTAAAACCTATTAATACGCTTCTTATACATATAACCACAAAATCGAATAGAAATGGGCAGTTTTCCCCGACTTATAATGCCCATTTCCATCGAAAAAGGAGGGATTACTTTTTATTATAGGAACTACATTCGACTACACCTCGGAGGTTTACATCTAATTGGTGGTGGTAAACCTTATAGGGTGCGAGGCAATAGCCGAGTCGCGCTATATATCTGACTGACCCCACATATTTCTGTAGGGGGTCAGTAACAAACCCAATAACTGATTTACTGCATCGAGCACCTTTTTTAAGGCAAACACCGATATTTAACCATATTAATGGAGCGTCAACGTCATTAAGACGTTCGCGCAAGCTGACGTCACGACCGGTACAGTTTAAAAACATTATTAATTTACTTATTATGTTTATTACTAACGCCTTAAAGAACCATTTGCAAATGATTTAAACTTTGAATCGGAATTGTAGTCCATATTGTTTTAGTGTTTTAGTGTTTTAGTGACCCTCAATGAAATCTACTGACCGCTCTAATCCAATGAAATTCTTAGGATTTTGTGCTACAGCATTGTGGGAAATATCAAATAACATGATAATGTTACAAAGGAAGCCGGGTCCGAGTGTTCTATTCAATTTATATCGTTACTATTCTTCACATGAGCATCATGGCTCATTATCGGAGTAACACATTATTTAAAGGGACACACGACAATCTTGATTTAAAAAAACTTGAGGAGTCCCGTCTTTCTACATACCTTGCATTTGTCCAGTCATTAATATTAATTTGATAAGAATAGTTTAAAGCAAATTGTTGTTTTTGGCATACTATTAACTGTTGATTATATTTCACCAACTATATAGATAAACATATGGTAGAATAAGACGGTAAAAAGGAACCCAAGATTCTATTTTAATTATATGCAAACAGGTTTAAAATAAAAAAGCTAAAGGATAAATAAAATTTGACGCTAATTTCAATGCTTGATAAATAATTCAAGATTGCCGTGTGTCCCTTTAAAGGCTGTGAGATTATAAATGTTAAATACTGAATATTACTACTTTTTAATGTAAACACCACTATTTTATGAATCTCCTGTGAAGAAAAATTGTTAAATTCTTTTTCTATAATTTAGTATTGATGACTAAAATAATTCAGAAAAAAAAGACTGCTGTGCGTTTTATTCCATTCAGATTTCCCGGCGACATGTGCTTTTTACGATTTGTCCGACTCGATGTGCAATGCTGTAAACATCAACATACATTATTAATAATAATTACACAGGTACATTCAAAATATATTTTATATTTGAACACTTCGGAAAGTCGGTTATATATGAACAATTTTAAATTATTTAGGAGTAAATTGCATTTTGTTATTTTACAGAAGCGGAATTCGTATGAAGACGACCAATCACAAAATCATTTATATTACACCACGCCACTTTTGGATGACGTCTACAGCATTATCAACAAGGACGACGCCCTCAGTAGCATAAACCCGCCCTCAACTTCCCCTCTAGAGAGGCACTGTAGGGAACAGAGTACAGAGGCCCTGGAGAGGGGAACACCGTCACCAAACAGAGACAGTGGTATCGAGTCCGACAATTCACCGGTCGTCACACAGACTTTACGCGCTCTCGACAAGAAAGCTGACGCTGTTCTGAAAAAGGTGTCATCATCGGCACTAACAGATAAACCTCCACACTCCTACATCGCTCTCATCGCCATGGCAATACTCAGCTCACGCGACCGGAAGTTGCCTCTTGCCGACATTTACAAACACATCATCGAGAATCACAGGTACTATAACAACGAGGAGAAGAGTTGGAGAAACAGTATCCGGTACAACCTCAGCATCAACGAGTGTTTCATCAAGTGTGGCAAGGAAGAATCAGGTAGGTTATGCATGCCAATTAATTACCTGTGGTCAACGCTGAAAGAAATATTAAAATGTCTTAAGCTGATGCTTCTTTATTCATATATGATGTCTATATGAATAGATTAAGACTCTTGATTAAAAAAACTATATTGATTAAACAACATTCATTTTTAGTCGACCTTTTTTTTACGAATATTCTATGTTTGTGTTTTACAAGAAACGTGACTTCTTTTTACAATGTATTGTTTTATATTTAAGGCAAGGGTCATTTCTGGGGAATACATCCGCAGTGCACAGATGACTTCGTCAAGGGTGATTATAGACGCCGTCACGCACGAAGAAGGGCAACGAGAGGCATGAAAATTGCCGGCAGCGAACCCTTTTCCAACATCCTACCATCTAGAAACATAGTCTACACGCCCATGACACCGTCCTTCGCTGCGTACCATCCGTACAGACCATCAGGAGTTCAGCAATCCAACCAATCGGCATACGGCAGATACCACGCGTCAGAGATGACGCATGCGTACACGGGACAACAACTTATGACAATGCCAGTTGGACATTACGCCACACCAACAGTATACTGTAACCCATCTCACTCAAACTCATATTCGCATCAACCCGCTTCTTTCCCAGGGTACACTGCGGGTCCGTCATTTGGATATATGCCTCCGTGCCGAAACACTGGGAACCACCCGGAAGCAGATGGTAAAGACACGGACAAATTGGGATTTGAAACTAGTGAACAGAAATGGTATATGCCATCCACTGAACAGGCGACACAGAGCGTCTCATCTGGTGACGACGAAGCGCCTCGTTATTGTATTCGATAATGCATAAAACAAAACTGAAAGTTAAATGTGCTATGTTTTCTTAATATCTTATTATTTTATGAAGTATATATTTTATGTTTACAAAATGGATAACAATGGTTTAATAGGTAGAAAGAGCGTATGTTCTTTAAGAAACATGTGAGCATATGGTATGGATAATATTGTTTTACATACAATGTATAGAATCATGTATCACCTGCAATTCTACTAATACTAATATACAAGACAGACTTGTAAAGTACTTCTTAAATAAACGATAAACCATAAAATAAAGTTTTCCTTTTGTTGTTTTCGTCTTTGATGCCACCGTGGTCGAGTGGTTAATGACGTTGCGTTTTAAACCGTCTCGCCTCTCACCGCAGCGGGTTCGAACCACTGGAAGCTCAACTCGTAAGTGTCGATTCTTATAAATGGTGGGAGGTATACAGTACTGGGTCTACCCAGGAATAAGGAAGTGGGTGGTCTGCTTCCACCACAAAAACAATCTCGAACTTCATACATAGCATAAAATGTGCTGAAAAATGACGTTTAACACCAAACGAAATCGTTGATTGCAAAGCAATTCTTGACTTAGTGTCTCTTATTACGGTTTAGTAAGTTACTCCTTTTGTTGACCTTTCGTTTCATGGTCATGATGCGTATGTCCATTCATACGTCATGTTGCGTATGTCCATACATAAGGCATGTTGCGTACGTCCATACATAAGTCATGTTGCGTATGTCCATACATAAGTCATGTTGCGTATGTCCATTCATACGTCATGTTGCGTAGTCCATACATGTCATGTTGCATGTGTCCATACATAAATCATTTTGCGTATGTCTATACATAAGTCATGTTGTGTTTGTCCATTCATAAGTCATGTTGCGTTTGTCCATACATAAATCATGTTGCATATGTCCATACATAAGTCATGTTGCGTATGTCCATTCATACGTCATGTTGCGTTTGTCCATACATAAGTCAGGTTGCATATGTCCATTCATACCTCATGTTGCTTATGTCCATACATAAATCATTTTGTGTATGTCTATACATAAGTCATGTTGTGTTTGTCCATTCATAAGTCATGTTGCGTTTGTCCATACATAAATCATGTTGCATATGTCCATACATAAGTCATGTTGCGTATGTCCATTCATACGTCATGTTGCGTTTGTCCATACATAAATCATGTTGCATATGTCCATACATAAGTCATGTTGCGTATGTCCATTCATACGTCATGTTGCGTATGTCCATACATAAATCATGTTGTGTATGTCCATACATAAGTCATGTTGCGTATGTCCATACATAAATCATGTTGCGTATGTCCATAAGTCATGTTGCGTATGTCCATACATAAATCATGTTGCGTATGTCCATAAATAAGTCATGTTGCGTATGTACATACATACGTCATGTTGCGTATGTCCATACATAAGTCATGTTGCGTATGTCCATACATAAATCATGTTGCGTATGTCCATGCATAAGTCATGTTTCGTATGTCCATAAATACGTCATGTTGCATATGTCCATACATACGTCACACTTTGGTTACCGTTTCTCATTAGGTCCCTTTCTATGTATCTTTAAAATTCATACATACATGAGTAATGTACAGTTCGAACGTCATGTGCATATTTATCTAGATGAAATTAGGTCATCAAGGCCTCCATTGACCTATTGTTACACCATTGATTAAGATGCCATGTTGCGAAGTAATACTCACGACACAAATAATAACAAAGTTTAAAAGAAGTAGTGCATACAGATCCTGACAAATTGACAAAAACAAGAAAAGTTGAATGAATAATTATCAAGTTATTTGCCCTTTGACAATACAATACAATACAATACAATACAAAATACAATACAATACAATACAATACAATACAATACAATACAATACAATACAATACAATATATTTTATTCACTCAATTCACAACAATACAATATCTTTTATTCACTCAGTTCACATGTACATAACATATGGAAGAATCTTCCTCAAACGGGTTATCGATGAGTCGCCAGATTTTTACATAGAGCGTATTGGGGGAAATTTCATTATTGTTTAATATTAGAAATTCTATAAATATGATCGCTTAGGTGCAAACGGTTTCTTAAAATACAATTTATTATCTTTATTTTGATATAAGTTTCATATTTTTATGTTAAAAGGATCTTGGTCTGTTTTCGAGTTTAAATACACCATCTAGTGTCCTTATATGTTCTATATAAAATTCTTAAAATATGTCGAACATGTGTTTTTTAATTGTAAATATATCGCATAATGACGAAACTGAAGCCTTAGGTGCAAACGGTTCTAAATAGGAGAAACACTAATATTTATTTTGATATTGTTTTTTTGTTAATGACACTAGTTATAGATGGTCTGTTTTACAAGCAAAGATAGCATTTTTTTTAAAATTATTAATTGTTGTTGTTGTTGTTGTTTGCGATAATCACATTAAGCAGACGACGCGGAGAAATATATAACATGAAGAGTTGTATGCATAAATGTTTAATTCATACAAAAACCCATTACACATGTATTTCGCTGTCCAATGATGGTATTTCCATTTTAGGCAAAACAGGAGTCAGAACGAAACTTTTGCTATTTCAAAAATGATGGTATTTTTACCTTTTAAACAGCTTTTTATAGAAGTTCTCACTATTATAATGCCATTTCCTTAAAAATACACTTAAAAAAATATATTCTCAGTTATAGCTTATTAAAAGCTTGTTTATAATAAAGTATTTCATGTAAATATTAAACTGATTTTTTAAAAATGTGTTTTGCTTAAATTTACTAAAGTGCATTTATAGTTTCATTCCATATGGTCACTGTAGATACATAATGATTCTCAATGTTTTATGGCCCCCATAAAGTGTGCAAGTGTGACTGCGGCCCGAGGCGGCTTTATCGATATCTGCGGGAGGTAAATCTGTACTAATCTATCACCAAGAGTTACATTTCGTGAAAGTATTGTTTTTTTCAGTCGATTTCGATTTGAGGAAGATTCTTCCATATGTATATGAGGTATGTATAAGAACATTTAAATCATCATCGAGGCTCATAAGCATAATAGAAAACAGTAGTATAGATATAATATGACATGGTTAATTACAAAAGAGTAATGCAATTTGGTAATAGCTGTGAGAAGAAATGATCTCCCAGGTAGTCCTCATTTATCATATAGTGAAAGGAAAAAGAAACGCATAATCAAAATATTGCATATACTACACTATTATATATACAATTAATTCAACGTAATCTCAACGTGTTTTGTACAAAAATAGGCTACAACTAATTACAGAAAAGACAACTCTGTCATTTAGTAGACCTTTTAATCAAAGTATACTTTGTTACATGAAATTCCTAAATGTTGAAGTTTCGCTTTAGAAAGTCAAGCCATTTCAGTATTGTGTTTAATGTTAAGATATTGCAATGTTTAAAGCACCTACTTGAGCCAAATGCGCATTCTGTCGATAATGAAACTGTAAAGGAGTAACCATTGGTGTGTTCGGTGCTGTTTAAACCTTCTTTCCGAAAGGACAGGCCTAATGTCGCCCTGTACCATTCGATTAGCAGTTGCATATTAAACATACAATATTAGCGGAAATATCCATTGTGCGTTTCTTTTTCTTTTCAGTATATAACTAAAGATCTGTTTTGTATACACATTTATTAGTTGGCAAATGCATGTCAAAATAATAAGTCGAAACCAACAAGTAAATAAAAATACATAATTAAACAAAATCAAACAGTATTACATTACAACATGGATATTATCTATTTGACTCTTTGCATGATGTTTTTAATAAGTTTGCACAATTTTCTACTCTGCATTATTTTGGTGTTTATTAATTTATCAAATGTGTATACACTGGGTCTTTTAAAATATTCTGGACTGATCTATTTATTACGCTGATATTTGAATTCGCGTCATACAAACAGATAATGGAACTCATCTCCTAAAGCTGGCATATTCTACGATTATACGGACTTTTATTTCAATTGCCAGTTTCAACTGGTAAACTGTGATATCTTGTTCTGAATTAGGTTATATACTTTAACAAACATTATGATGCGTTGGTAAGATAGTTCTCAAAGCAAAATGTATGTATAAATAAACGAAAGGAGGTGCTGTTGCTCGAATTCATTATTTTAGAATACCACTCATTTAAGAATAAATCTTTGAGTTTTTGATTTACTGAACACTTCAACCATTTAGTGTTGGGAAAGGTCTGCGAATCCCATACTCCACTTAGGCCACATTTAATCAGTATGTCTCTGATCTGATTTAGCCTCTGAAAGTTTCTTTTTTGCAATAGTTAGTGCGCTATATTTGGAATGACTGCGTATTATTCATCAATTACGTTTGAAAGTTTAACTCTCTTTGGACCGTTATTTTTTGCCCAAAACGAAATTAATTTAGTTTAAATAACTACTGATACTGGAAATACCCCACAAGTTGCAGTAGATTTTTTTAGATTCAAAATATACGTTAGAAACTTCAATTGTACCCTGTCAATTACATCAAGATTTACATAACCCCAAAGTTCGCGGCCATATAAAAGAATGGGTTTAATTGTTTTATCGAATAAATATAGTTGCAAGTTTATTGGTAATGACAAATGTCTAGCTTTCTTGAGTAGACTGTATAGAGCTCTGGTAGCCTGATTAGCAATATGTTTCTTTGCAACATAAAAAGAGCCACTTTTACTAAAATATATACCTAGATACTTATATTCTGTTTCAATATCAACTGGATCACCATTAAACGTAAACTTATAATTAGAGTGTCTACCTTTTGGGAAAACCAGCACTTTAGATTATCTATGTTTATTGTAAGTTTCCATTCATCACAATACAATTTATAAACATTCAACGCATTCTGTACATCTTTCTCACTTTCACACAAAATAACTATCATCAGCCATGGATATACAGGTACCCAGCATATAACAAAACAAACAATTAATAAAACATGTTCACTTTGTCAAGTGCATGAGGTTGGCAGTATGTACCAACGACAATATCACTATTGCGCAGAAAATCGTTTAGATCGTTTACAGTGAAAACAAAATTGGCGAAATATTTTCACCTTGCCGTACTCCTATATTAGAGGGGAAATAATCGGAATGTGTTCCATTTACAGAGTAACATATAATTTTATATTGCTATACATACGTTTAATTAAGTCAAAACATGTCCCTGTTATTTCGTGCCTTGATAGTTTATACCATAACGCTGCTCTCCATACGTTGTCGAAACCTTGTTTCAAATCTATAAATTCACACAATAGTTTTTATTGTTATTTAATATTTGTATAAGGCTGTGTAAAATAAACAGATTATCGGTTGTAGAAAAATCTTTACTAAATCATGCTTGATGTTCCGTTATTACATCATGCGTATCTAAAAACGTCTGTAGACGTATATTTATAATGTTGTATATAGTTTTCCGAAGCAACTTAACAATGTGATTGTTCTGTAATTGCTGGGATCAAACGAATCAACAAATATGTCTCTTTTTTTCTCTTCGTCGAAACAGACGAGACAAATAGCAAATTCAGTACGAGCATTGAAATTAGCGTCACATTTGATTTATCCTTTAGCTTTTTTATTTTAAACCTGTTTGCATATAATTAAAATAGAATCTTGGGTTCCTTTTTACCGTCTTATTCTACCATATGTTTATCTATATAGTTGGTGAAATATAATCAACAGTTAATAGTATGCCAAAAACAACAATTTGCTTTGAACTATTCTTATCAAATTAATATTAATGACTGGACAAATGCAAGGTATGTAGAAAGACGGTACGCCTCGAGTTTTTTTTAATCAAGATTGTCGTGTGTCCCTTTAAATAATGTGTTACTCCCATAATGAGCCATGATGCTCAAGTGTAGAATAGTAACGATATAAATTGAAGAGAACACTCGGACCCGGCTTCCTTTGTAACATTATCATGTATGATTCAATGTTATTTGATATTTCCCACAATGCTGTAGCATTAATGCATGCTCAGTTGTCTCCCCTCTGACATCAATGAGCATTATTGCACATGGTGACCCTCTATTATTCTATAGGTGGTCAGTAGATTTCATAGAGGGTCACTAAAACAATATGGACTACAATTCCGATTCAAAGTTTAAATCATTTGCAAATGGTTCTTTAAGGCGTTAGTTACAAACATGATAAGTAAATTATAATATGTTTTTAAACTGTACCGGTCGTGACGTCAGCGTCATGACGTCAAATTGCGCGAACGTCTTAATGACGTTGACGCTCCATTAAAATGGTTAAATATCGGTGTTTGCCTTAAAAAAGGTGCTTGATGCAATAAATCAGTTATTGGGTTTGTTACGGACCCACCACCTTTATTTGTCAAAACGATTACCATTTACAGTTGAACTTGCATTATATATTATATCCATTGCTGTTTTCCACATGTAAAATGTTGGAATAAAGAATTTGAATATTAAGGTATACTTTCCCGCCAAACAGCAGTCGGCGTGCGGCCTCTCTAATACTCATTTAAGTATAGCACTATTTGTGTAACATCTATATATATTGTTGCATATATGTTACTAATAATACAACTGAAAATATTACATCCTTCTTCGACTGAATGTCATGTTAGACAAACGAAAATCTTGATTTTTAAAAACTCACGGCGTCCTGTTAGTTTTTCTTCATGACTTGTATGTGTTCAATAATTACTATTAATTTTTCACCTTGCCGTACTCCTATATTAGAGGGGAAATAATCGGAATGTGTTCCATTTACAGAGTAACATATAATTTTATATTGCTATACATACGTTTAATTAAGTCAAAACATGTCCCTGTTATTTCGTGCCTTGATAGTTTATACCATAACGCTGCTCTCCATACGTTGTCGAAACCTTGTTTCAAATCTATAAATTCACACAATAGTTTTTATTGTTATTTAATATTTGTATAAGGCTGTGTAAAATAAACAGATTATCGGTTGTAGAAAAATCTTTACTAAATCCTGCTTGATGTTCCGTTATTACATCATGCGTATCTAAAAACGTCTGTAGACGTATATTTATAATGTTGTATATAGTTTTCCGAAGCAACTTAACAATGTGATTGTTCTGTAATTGCTGGGATCAAACGAATCAACAAATATGTCTCTTTTTTTTCCTTCGTCGAAACAGACGAGACGAATAGCAAATTCAGTACGAGTTATCAAACTTTGATATTTTCCAATCAAACACCATTAAACACTCAAACTAACTAATTATAACCAAACAGTGCAAACATAATTACACCAATTAGAATCAGTGCAATAACGAACATCCCCACGCGCTGTCCGCTTTGACCTTTGACACAATTGCGTGAAAAGTGTTCACCTTAATTATTTACTCAAAGTGTGAACAAATTCTCTCAAACATCAGCCCAGAATATATATATTCCCATCTTGTCTCATTAGGAGATCATAACAAACTCTCTTGTTTCTACAAACAACATTATACTAAGTTGTGTATGTTATGCTATTTACACGAATTTATAAAGAAGCATTTGTTATTGAATCATTAAGAACTGATTGGACCAATTTCCAACATGCAGCCTTTTAGTATCGACTATATAACCGGCCACGCGGGATCATCCTTCGCCACGTCACAATATACGCTCCAGGTATGTTATATCTCATGTATTTTTTAATTAAAGGCCAGGGTTGACTATAACAAACCCAAAATGGCCCAAGAAAAGCTTTTCTGATAAATTTATACATTATGCCGCTCAGAGAGATTTAATCACAAATTTCCAAATATTAAAGCATTTTTAATCCATACAATTTGACGTGTAAATACACTAAACATTACTCTATACAGATATATACAAATAATTATATAATGTATTTATTTTCGATACTTTCTAGAACAAAACTTTTATTCCTAATTGTCAAATTTGAATGAGTGAGTGAGTGAGTTGTGAGTGAGTGAGTGAGTGAGTGAGTGAGCGAGCGAGCGAACGAACGAACGAACAAACGAACGAACGAATTGAATGAATTGAATGAAATGAATGAATGAATGAATGAATGAATGAATGAATGAATGAATGAATGAATGAATGAATGAATGAATGAATGAATGAATGAATGAATGAATGAATGAATGAATGAATGAATGAATGAATGAATGAATGAATGAATGAATGAATGAATGAATGAATGAATGAATGAATGAATGAATGAATGAATGAATGAATGAATGAATGAATGAATGAATGAATGAATGAATGAATGAATGAATGAATGAATGAATGAATGAATGAATGAATGAATGAATGAATGAATGAATGAATGAATGAATGAATGAATGAATGAATGAATGAATGAATGAATGAATGAATGAATGAATGAATGAATGAATGAATGAATGTACTGTGCGCAAAAACTGATGAAAGATGTAGAAATGAAGTAATTAAAAAATTATGTAAATAAATAAAGATAAAACTATTTACAACTAAGGAATGATATGGTAATAATATAAACTATATAATGCCCGTCAAGTCAAATTTTGAATGTTGGTGCATCTATTAATAGCTGTACCTGTAAAAATAAGATCAATGATTGGTCAGAATGTTGAAACCTTTATCTTGAAGCAGACGAAATACTAACTGGTTGCAGTGTATACATAATGACGGTAGACCCGGCATGAAGTGTTTATCAAGCATTGAAATTAGCGTCCATACAGTATCATTTTCACTTTAAACCTTTTTGCATATAAATAAATGTTTCAGTTTTTCATTTTTCGTCTTCTTCTACCATAAGTTGAAACATATTATCGGTGCAATATAATCAGCAGTTAATAGTATACAAAAACAATCTGCTTTAAAAATATACAATTCTTATAATTAATAGTAATTATTGAACACATACAAGTCATGAAGAAAAACTAACAGGACGCCGTGAGTTTTTAAAAATCAAGATTTTCGTTTGTCTAACATGACATTCAGTCGAAGAAGGATGTAATATTTTCAGTTGTATTATTAGTAACATATATGCAACAATATATATAGATGTTACACAAATAGTGCTATACTTAAATGAGTATTAGAGAGGCCGCACGCCGACTGCTGTTTGGCGGGAAAGTATACCTTAATATTCAAATTCTTTATTCCAACATTTTACATGTGGAAAACAGCAATGGATATAATATATAATGCAAGTTCAACTGTAAATGGTAATCGTTTTGACAAATAAAGGTGGTGGGTCCGTAACAAACCCAATAACTGATTTATTGCATCAAGCACCTTTTTTAAGGCAAACACCGATATTTAACCATTTTAATGGAGCGTCAACGTCATTAAGACGTTCGCGCAATTTGACGTCATGACGCTGACGTCACGACCGGTACAGTTTAAAAACATATTATAATTTACTTATCATGTTTGTAACTAACGCCTTAAAGAACCATTTGCAAATGATTTAAACTTTGAATCGGAATTGTAGTCCATATTGTTTTAGTGACCCTCTATGAAATCTACTGACCACCTATAGAATAATAGAGGGTCACCATGTGCAATAATGCTCATTGATGTCAGAGGGGAGACAACTGAGCATGCATTAATGCTACAGCATTGTGGGAAATATCAAATAACATTGAATCATACATGATAATGTTACAAAGGAAGCCGGGTCCGAGTGTTCTCTTCAATTTATATCGTTACTATTCTACACTTGAGCATCATGGCTCATTATGGGAGTAACACATTATTTAAAGGGACACACGACAATCTTGATTTAAAAAAACTCGAGGCGTACCGTCTTTCTACATACCTTGCATTTGTCCAGTCATTAATATTAATTTGATAAGAATAGTTCAAAGCAAATTGTTGTTTTTGGCATACTATTAACTGTTGATTATATTTCACCAACTATATAGATAAACATATGGTAGAATAAGACGGTAAAAAGGAACCCAAGATTCTATTTTAATTATATGCAAACAGGTTTAAAATAAAAAAGCTAAAGGATAAATCAAATGTGACGCTAATTTCAATGCTTGATAAATAATTCAAGATTGCCGAATACTGAATATTACTACATTTTTATGTAAACACCGCTATTTTATGAATGTCCTGTGAAGATATATTGTTAAATTCTTTTTCTATAATTTAGTATTGATGACTAAAATAATTGAAAAAAAGGACTGCTGTGCTTGTTATTCCATTCAGATTTCCCGGCGACCTGTGCTTTTTACGATTTGTCCGACTCGATGTGCAATGCTGTAAACATCAACATACATTATTATTATTAATTACACAGGTACATTCAAATTATATTTTATATTTGAACACTTCGGAAAGTCGGTTATATATGAACAATTTTAAATTATTTAGGAGTTAAATTACATTTTGTTATTTTACAGAAGCGGAATTCGTATGAAGACGACCAATCACAAAATCATTTATATTACACCACGCCACTTTTGGATGACGTCTACAGCATTATCAACAAGGACGACGCCCTCAGTAGCATAAACCCGCCCTCAACTTCCCCTCTAGAGATGAACTGTAGGGAACAGAGTACAGAGGCCCTGGAGAGGGGAACACCGTCACCAAACAGAGACAGTGGTATCGAGTCCGACAATTCACCGGTCGTCACACAGACTTTACGCGCTCTCGACAAGAAAGCTGACGCTGTTCAGAAAAAGGTGTCATCATCGGCACTAACAGATAAACCTCCACACTCCTACATCGCTCTCATCGCCATGGCAATACTCAGCTCACGCGACCGGAAGTTGCCTCTTGCCGACATTTACAAACACATCATCGAGAACCACAGTTACTATAACAACGAGGAGAAGAGTTGGAGAAACAGTATCCGGTACAACCTCAGCATCAACGAGTGTTTCATCAAGTGTGGCAAGGAAGAATCAGGTAGGTTATGCATGCCAATAAATTACTTGTGGTCAACGCTGAAGGAAATATTAAAATGTTAATACATACTGCCACTGCTGTTAGTCGTAGAAAGCATTAACCAAACAAATAATAACAATCTGTCTTAGGCTGATGCTTCTTTATTCATATATGATGTCTATATAAATAGATTAAGACTCTTGATTAAAAAAATTATATTGATTAAACAACATTCATTTTTAGTCGACCTTTTTTTTACGAATATTCTATGTTTGTGTTTTACAAGAAACGTGACTTCTTTTTACAATGTATTGTTTTATATTTAAGGCAAGGGTCATTTCTGGGGAATACATCCGCAGTGCACAGATGACTTCGTCAAGGGTGATTATAGACGCCGTCACGCACGAAGAAGGGCAACGAGAGGCATTAAAATTGCCGGCAGCGAACCCTTTTCCAACATCCTACCATCTAGAAACATAGTCTACACGCCCATGACACCGTCCTTCGCTGCGTACCATCCGTACAGACCATCAGGAGTTCAGCAATCCAACCAATCGGCATACGGCAGATACCACGCGTCAGAGATGACGCATGCGTACACGGGACAACAACTTATGACAATGCCAGTTGGACATTACGCCACACCCACAGTATACTGTAACCCATCTCACTCAAACTCATATTCGCATCAACCCGCTTCTTTCCCAGGGTACACAGCGGGTCCGTCATTTGGATATATGCCTCCGTGCCGAATCACTGGGAACCACCCGGAAGCAGATGGAAAAGACACGGACAAATTGGGATTTGAAACTAGTGAACAGAAATGGTATATGCCATCCACTGAACAGGCGACACAGAGCGTCTCATCTGGTGACGACGAAGCGCCTCGGTATTGTATTCGATAATGCATAAAACAAAACTGAAAGTGAAATGTGCTATGTTTTCTTAATATCTTATTATTTTATGAAGTATATATTTTATGTTTACAAAATGGATAACAATGGTTTAATAGGTAGAAAGAGCGTATGTTCTTTAAGAAACATGTGAGCATATGGTATGGATAATATTGTTTTACATACAATGTATAGTATCATGTATCACGTGCAATTCTACTAATACTAATATACAAGACAGACTTGTAAAGTACTTCTTAAATAAACGATAAACCATAAAATAAAGTTTTCCTTTTGTTGTTTTCGTCTTTGATGCCACCGTGGTCGAGTGGTTAATGACGTTGCGTTTTAAACCGTCTCGCCTCTCACCGCAGCGGGTTCGAACCACTGGAAGCTCAACTCGTAAGTGTCGATTCTTATGGATGGTGGGAGGTATACAGTACTGGGTCTACCCAGGAATAAGTGGGTGGTCTGCTTCCACCACAAAAACAATCTCGAACTTCATACATAGCATAAAATGTGCTGAAAAATGACGTTTAACACCAAACGAAATCGTTGATTGCAAAGCAATTCTTGACTTAGTGTCTCTTATTGCGGTTTTGTAAGTTACTCCTTTTGTTGACCTTTCGTTTCATGGTCATGATGCGTATGTCCATTCATACGTCATGTTGCGTATGTCCATACATAAGTCATGTTGCGTACGTCCATATATAAGTCATGTTGCGTATGTCCATACATAAGTCATGTTGCGTATGTCCATTGATACGTCATGTTGCGTAGTCCATACATGTCATGTTGCATGTGTCCATACATAAATCATGTTGCGTATGTCCATACGTAAGTCATGTTGCCTATGTCCATACATAAATCATGTTGCATATGTCCATACATAAGTCATGTTGCGTATTTCCATACATAAGTCATGTTGCGTATGTCCATTCATACGTCATGTTGCGTAGTCCATACATGTCATGTTGCATGTGTCCATACATAAATCATGTTGCGTATGTCCATACATAAGTCATGTTGCGTATGTCCATACATAAGTCATGTTGCGTATGTCAATACATAAATCATGTTGCGTACTTCCATACATAAGTCATGTTGCGTATGTCCATACATAAGTCAGGTTGCGTATGTCCATTCATACCTCATGTTGCTTATGTCCATACATAAATAATTGTGCGTATGTCCATACATAAGTCATGTTGTGTATGTCCATTCATAAGTCATGTTGCGTTTGTCCATACATAAATCATGTGGCATATGTCCATACATAAGTCATGTTGCGTATATCCATTCATACATCATGTTGCGTTTGTCCATACATAAATCATGTTGCATATGTCCATACATAAGTCATGTTGCGTATGTCCATTCACGTCATGTTGCGTATGTCCATACATAAATCATGTTGTGTATGTCCATACGTAAGTCATGTTGCGTATGTCCATAAATAAGTCATATTGCGTATGTCCATACATGAATCATGTTGCGTATGTCCATGCATAAGTCATGTTGCGTATGTACATAAATACGTCATGTTGCGTATGTCCATTCATGAATCATGTTGCGTATGTCCATGCATAAGTCATGTTGCGTATGTCCATAAATACGTCATGTTGCATATGCCCATACATACGTCACACTTTGGTTACCGTTTCTCATTAGGTCCCTTTCTATGTATCTTTAAAATTCATACATACATGAGTAATGTACAGTTCGAACGTCATGTGCATATTTATCTAGATGAAATTAGGTCATCAAGGCCTCCATTGACCTATTTTTACACCATTGATTAAGATGCCATGTTGCGAAGTAATACTCACGACACAAATAATAACAAAGTTTAAAAGAAGTAGTGCATACAGATCCGTACAAATTGACAAAAACAAAAAAAGTTGAATGAATAATTATCAAGTTATTTGCCCTTTGACAATACAATACATTACAATACAATACAATACAATACAATACAATACAATACAATACAATACAATACAATACAATACAATACAATACAATACAATACAATACAATACAATATATTTTATTCACTCAATTCACAACAATACAATATCTTTTATTCACTCAGTTCACATGTACATAATATATGAGGTATGTATAAGAACATTTAAATCATCATCGAGGCTCATAAGTATAATAGAAAACAGTAGTATAGATATAATATGACATGGTTAATTACAAAAGAGTAATGCAATTTGGTAATAGCTGTGAGAAGAAATGATCTCCCAGGTAGTCCTCATTTATCATATACTGAAAGGAAAAAGAAACGCATAATCAAAATATTGCATATACTACACTATTATATATACACTTAATTCAACGTAATCTCAACGTGTTTTGTACAAAAAGGGGCTACAACTAATTACAGAAAAGACAACTCTGTCATGTAGTAGACATTTTAATCAAAGTATACTTTGTTACATGAAATTCCTAAATGTTGAAGTTTCGCTTTAGAAAGTCAAGCCATTTCAGTATTGTGTTTAATGTTAAGATATTGCAATGTTTAAAGCACCTACTTGAGCCAAATAAGTAAATAAAAATACATAATTAAACAAAATCAAACAGTATTACATTACAACATGGATATTATCTATTTGACTCTTTGCATGATGTTTTTAATAAGTTTGCACAATTTTCTACTCTGCATTTTTTTGGTGTTTATTAATTTATCAAATGTGTATACACTGGGTCTTTTAAAATATTCTGGACTGATCTATTTATTACGCTGATATTTGAATTCGCGTCATACAAACAGATAATGGAACTCATCTCCTAAAGCTGGCATATTCTACATTTATACGGACTTTTATTTCAATTGCCAGTTTCAACTGGTAAACTGTGATTTCTTGTTCTGAATTTTGTTATATACTTTAGCAAACCTTATGATGCGTTGGTAAGATAGTTCTCCAAGCAAAACGTATGTATAAATAAACGAAAGGAGGTGCTGTTGCTCGAATTCATTATTTTAGAATACCACTCATTTAAGAATAAATCTTTGAGTTTTTGATTTACTGAACACTTCAACCATTTAGTGTTGGGAAAGGTCTGCGAATCCCATACTCCACTTAGGCCACATTTAATCAGTATGTCTCTGATCTGATTTAGCCTCTGAAAGTTTCTTTTTTGCAATAGTTGATGCGCTATATTTGGAATGACTGCGTATTATTCATCAATTAAGTTTGAAAGTTTAACTCTCTTTGGACCGTTATTTTGTGCCCAAAACGAAATTACTCTAGTTTGAATAACTACTGATACTGGAAATACCCCACAAGTTGCAGTAGATTTTTTTAGATTCAAAATATACGTTAGAAACTTCAATTGTACCCTGTCAATTACATCAAGATTTACATAACCCCAAAGTTCGCGGCCATATAAAAGAATGGGTTTAATTGTTTTATCGAATAAATATATTTGCAAGTCTATTGGTAATGACAAATGTCTAGCTTTCTTGAGTAGACTGTATAGAGCTCTGGTAGCCTGATTAGAAATATGTTTCTTTGCAACATAGAAAGAGCCACTTTTACTAAAATATATACCTAGATACCTATATTCTGTTACAATATCAACTGGATCACCATTAAACGTAAACTTATAATTAGATTGTCTACCTTTTGGGAAAACCAGCACTTTAGATTATCTATGTTTATTGTAAGTTTCCATTCATCACAATACAATTTATAAACATTCAACGCATTCTGTACATCTTTCTCACTTTCACACAAAATAACTGTATCATCAGCCATGGATATACAGGTACCCAGCATATAACAAAACAAACAATTAATAAAACATGTACACTTTGTCAAATGCATGAGGTTGGCAGTATGTACCAACGACAATATCACTATTGCGCAGAAAATCGTTTAGATCGTTTACAGTGAAAACAAAATTGGCGAAAGACTTTCACCTTGCCGTACTCCTCAATTAGAGGGGAAATAATCGGAATGTGTTCCATTTACAGAGTTACATATAATTTTATATTGCTATACATACGTTTAATTAAGTCAAAACATGTCCCTGTTATTTCGTGCCTTGATAGTTTATACCATAACGCTGCTCTCCATACGTTGTCGAAAGCTTGTTTCAAATCTATAAATTCACACAATAGTTTTTATTGTTATTTAATATTTGTATAAGGCTGTGTAAAATAAACAGATTATCGGTTGTAGAAAAATCTTTACTAAATCCTGCTTGATGTTCCGTTCTAACATCATGCGTATCTAAAAACGTCTGTAGACGTATATTTATAATGTTGTATATAGTTTTCCGAAGCAACTTAACAATGTGATTGTTCTGTAATTGCTGGGATCAAACGAAGCAACAAACATGTCTCTTTTTTTCCCTTCGTCGAAAAAGACGAGACAAATAGCAAATTCAGTACGAGTTATCAAACTTTGATATTTTCCAATCAAACACCACTATTCACTCAAACTAACTAATTATAACCAAACAGTGCAAACATAATTACACCAATTAGAATCAGTGCAATAACGAACATCCCCACGCGCTGTCCGCTTTGACCTTTGACACACTTGCGTGAAAAGTGTTCACCTTAATTATTTACTCAAAGTGTGAACAAATTCACTCAAACATCAGCCCAGAATATATATATTCCCATCTTGTCTCATTAGGAGATCATAACAAACTCTCTTGTTTCTACAAACAACATTATACTAAGTTGTTATCTAGGCTCGCGTTAACCATTCGCCAAATCGCCATAGGCGAAAAGAAACCCGAACTGGCGAAAGAAAATCGTAAGAAATACATATCAAATTCGCCAGACATCTGCGGTCTGGCGAATCCAAATTTCCGACCGATTTTGACTAAAATCTCGGAAAATCCCGAATTCTAATACACAAAGTCTTTCACTGTTTATAAGCCACTACCCCGCTGGGTGTTGTTAGCTAATTAGCGACAATCAATTTGGACTGATAAACTAATTATCGCAGTGTTTATTGAAGACCGCTGTCAAATTGTCGGTGTGCGATAGACTCCGCCCACTGTTCCGCCTCTTGCTGTCAATCAACTGGTTTGTGACCAGCGCTCAATATTATCCACATATTTAACTGCGTTATCGAGCCGGGTAAAACATTAAAAATAACGTGGCGCCCTCTGGCGGCCAAAATGGCTTTCAAAACACAAAGTTTGGGAAAGTTTGCTTACGAATTAATCTAATAAGCTGGAGATGCCGTCGGTGTTTTTAAACTATACGATCACTGATAAGACTAGTTAGTTGTACACACGGTAGCGTAAACTGGAACAATGGCAAGTGTGAACCGATGTTTGATCGGCTGTCTCTGAATTGGGATAATTTATGGTTGAACAATCAACATGAAAAAATACAAAAGGTGCGCTTACTCAAAATATTGGTACAATTTTAGAATGAAGTGGCTTTTATTACTTACTCTGTGCATGATATTCGTGGTGTATGTAGCATTTCCGAATTTTGTCTCACAATGCAGCGCGATCTTTCTAGCACCTTTGGAACTCCTGTTAGTTAAACTTGTTTTATATGCCTCAGCTTAGCCTTACATTTTTAAATATATTTATTTTATTTCTATGAATGTTAGTATATTGAAATACATTTAATGAAAATACTAAATGATCTAATCAATGGTGAAAAGAGTATGTAGTTTTATATTTTCTTATTATATGCATGCATTCATTCTGTCCTTTTTTAAATTTCAGTCGACAATTTTTAAAAAAATAAAATAGCATTAAATTAAATACAATTTTTAAAACTTTTTGAATATTGTACAGCTCCACTTGTAATTACAAGTAATTGTAAGCACTAAAGCAGAATGCATATGATGTGGACATATTGATACCCTATACATGTAGGTTAATAAAGCATACTTTATTAACTTACTATTGATGTGTACGCAAACGCGAAGTTTTAGCGCCTCCAATTCGTTCAAAAATATCTCGGCAAAAGTCTGGCTAAAGACATTCTAATCTGGCTAAAGGAATTTTTAGGGCTTTAGCCAGATTTGGCTAAAGGGTTTAAAATCCTAGCGCTAGCCTAGTGTATGTTATGCTATTTACACGAATTTATAAAGAAGCAATTGTTATTGAATCATTAAGAACTGATTGGACCAATTTCCAACATGCAGCCTTTTAGTATCGACTATATAACCGGCCACGCGGGATCATCCTTCGCCACGTCACAATATACGCTCCAGGTATGTTATATCTCATGTATTTTTTAATTAAAGGCCAGGGTTGACTATAACAAACCCAAAATGGCCCAAGAGAAGCTTTTCTGATAAATTTATACATTATGCCGCTCAGAGAGATTTAATCACAAATTTCCAAATATTAAAGCATTTTTAATCCATACAATTTGACGTGTAAATACACTAAACATTACTCTATACAGATATATACAAATAATTATATAATGTATTTATTTTCGATACTTTCTAGAACAAAACTTTTATTCCTAACTGTCAAATTTGAATGAGTGATTGAGTGATTGAGCGAGTGAGTGAGTGAGTGAGTGAGTGAGTGAGTGAGTGAGTGAGTGAGTGAGTGAATGAATGAATGAATGAATGAATGAATGAATGAATGAATGAATGAATGAATGAATGAATGAATGAATGAATGAATGAATGAATGAATGAATGAATGAATGAATGAATGAATGAATGAATGAATGAATGAATGAATGAATGAATGAATGAATGAATGAATGAATGAATGTACTGTGCGCAAAAACGGATGAAAGATGAAGAAATGAAGTAATTAAAAAATTATGTAAATAAATAAAGATAAAACTATTTACAAATAAGGAATGATATGGTAATACTATAAACTATATAATGCCCGTCAAGTCAAATTTTGAATGTTGGTGCATCTATTAATAGCTGTACCTGTAAAAAAATATCAATGATTGGTCAGAATGTTGAAACCTTTATCTTGAAGCAGACGAAATACTAACTAGTTGCAGTGTATACATAATGACGGTAGACCCGGCAGTCTTGAAGTGTTTATCAAGCATTGAAATTAGCGTCCATACAGTATCATTTTCACTTTAAACCTTTTTGCATATAAATAAATGTTTCAGTTTTTCATTTTTCGTCTTCTTCTACCATAAGTTGAAACATATTATCGGTGCAATATAATCAGCAGTTAATAGTATACAAAAACAATCTGCTTTAAAAATATACAATTCTTATAATTAATAGTAATTATTGAACACATGCAAGTCATGAAGAAAAACTAACAGGACGCCGTGAGTTTTTAAAAATCAAGATTGTCGTTTGTCTAACATGACATTCAGTCGAAGAAGGATGTAATATTTTCAGTTGTATTATTAGTAACATATATGCAACAATATATATAGATGTTACGCAAATAGTTCTATACTTAAATGAGTATTAGAGAGGCCGCACGCCGACTGCTGTTTGGCGGGAAAGTATACCTTAATATTCAAATTCTTTATTCCAACATTTTACATGTGGAAAACAGCAATGGATATAATATATAATGCAAGTTCAACTGTAAATGGTAATTGTTTTGACAAATAAAGGTGGTGGGTCCGTAACAAACCCAATAACTGATTTATTGCATCAAGCACCTTTTTTAAGGCAAACACCGATATTTAACCATTCTAATGGAGCGTCAACGTCATTAAGACGTTCGCGCAATTTGACGTCATGACGCTGACGTCACGACCGGTACAGTTTAAAAACATATTATAATTTACTTATCATGTTTGTTACTAACGCCTTAAAGAACCATTTGCAAATGATTTAAACTTTGAATCGGAATTGTAGTCCATATTGTTTTAGTGACCCTCTATGAAATCTACTGACCACCTATAGAATAATAGAGGGTCACCATGTGACCGCTCTAATCCAATGAAATTCTTGGGATTTTGTGCGCGGTGTAATAATTCTCATTGGTGTCAGAGGGGAGACAACTGAGCATGCATTAATGCTACAGCATTGTGGGAAATATCAAATAACATTGAATCATACATGATAATGTTACAAAGGAAGCCGGGTCCGAGTGTTCTCTTCAATTTATATCGTTACTATTCTACACTTGAGCATCATGGCTCATTATGGGAGTAACACATTATTTAAAGGGACACACGACAATCTTGATTTAAAAAAACTCGAGGCGTACCATCTTTCTATATACCTTGCATTTGACCAGTCATTAATATTAATTTGATAAGAATAGTTCAAAGCAAATTGTTGTTTTTGGCATACTATTAACTGTTGATTATATTTCACCAACTATATAGATAAACATATGGTAGAATAAGACGGTAAAAAGGAACCCAAGATTCTATTTTAATTATATGCAAACAGGTTTAAAATAAAAAAGCTAAAGGATAAATCAAATGTGACGCTAATTTCAATGCTTGATAAAAAATTCAAGATTGCCGAATACAGAATATTACTACATTTTTATGTAAACACCGCTATTTTATGAATGTCCTGTGAAGAAATATTGTTAAATTCTTTTTCTATAATTTAGTGTTGATGACTAAAATAATTGAAAAAAAGGACTGCTGTGCTTTTTATTCCATTCAGATTTCCCGGCGACCTGTGCTTTTTACGATTTGTCCGACTCGATGTGCAATGCTGTAAACATCAACATACATTATTATTATTATTAATTACACAGGTACATTCAAAATATATTTTATATTTGAACACTTCGGAAAGTCGGTTATATATGAACAATTTTAAATTATTTAGGAGTTAAATTGCATTTTGTTATTTTACAGAAGCGGAATTCGTATGAAGACGACCAATCACAAAATCATTTATATTACACCACACCACTTTTGGATGACGTCTACAGCATTATCAACAAGGACGACGCCCTCAGTAGCATAAACCCGCCCTCAACTTCCCCTCTAGAGATGAACTGTAGGGAACAGAGTACAGAGGCCCTGGAGAGGGGAACACCGTCACCAAACAGAGACAGTGGTATCGAGTCCGACAATTCACCGGTCGTCACACAGACTTTACGCGCTCTCGACAAGAAAGCTGACGCTGTTAAGGAAAAGGTGTCATCATCGGCACTAACAGATAAACCTCCACACTCCTACATCGCTCTCATCGCCATGGCAATACTCAGCTCACGCGACCGGAAGTTGCCTCTTGCCGACATTTACAAACACATCATCAAGAATCACAGGTACTATAACAACGAGGAGAAGAGTTGGAGAAACAGTATCCGGTACAACCTCAGCATCAACGAGTGTTTCATCAAGTGTGGCAAGGAAGAATCAGGTAGGTTATGCATGCCAATTAATAACTTGTGGTCAACGCTGAAGGAAATATTAAAATGTCTTAAGCTGATGCTTCTTTATTCATATATGATGTCTATATGAATAGATTAAGACTCTTGATTAAAAAAACTATATTGATTAAACAACATTCATTTTTAGTCGACCTTTTTTTTACGAATATTCTATGTTTGTGTTTTACAAGAAACGTGACTTCTTTTTACAATGTATTGTTTTATATTTAAGGCAAGGGTCATTTCTGGGGAATACATCCGCAGTGCACAGATGACTTCGTCAAGGGTGATTATAGACGCCGTCACGCACGAAGAAGGGCAACGAGAGGCATGAAAATTGCCGGCAGCGAACCCTTTTCCAACATCCTACCATCTAGAAACATAGTCTACACGCCCATGACACCGTCCTTTGCTGCGTACCATCCGTACAGACCATCAGGAGTTGAGCAATCCAACCAATCGGCATACGGCAGATACCACGCGTCAGAGATGACGCATGCGTACACGGGACAACAACTTATGACAATGCCAGTTGGACATTACGCCACACCCACAGTATACTGTAACCCATCTCACTCAAACTCATATTCGCATCAACCCGCTTCTTTCCCAGGGTACACTGCGGGTCCGTCATTTGGATATATGCCTCCGTGCCGAAACACTGGGAACCACCCGGAAGCAGATGGAAAAGACACGGACAAATTGGGATTTGAAACTAGTGAACAGAAATGGTATATGCCATCCACTGAACAGGCGACACAGAGCGTCTCATCTGGTGACGACGAAGCGCCTCGGTATTGTATTCGATAATGCATAAAACAAAACTGAAAGTTAAATGTGCTATGTTTTCTTAATATCTTATTATTTTATGAAGTATATATTTTATGTTTACAAAATGGATAACAATGGTTTAATAGGTAGAAAGAGCGTATGTTCTTTAAGAAACATGTGAGCATATGGTATGGATAATATTGTTTTACATACAATGTATAGTATCATGTATCACCTGCAATTCTACTAATACTAATATACCAGACAGACTTGTAAAGTACTTCTTAAATAAACGATAAACCATAAAATAAAGTTTTCCTTTTGTTGTTTTCGTCTTTGATGCCACCGTGGTCGAGTGGTTAATGACGTTGCGTTTTAAACCGTCTCGCCTCTCACCGCAGCGGGTTCGAACCACTGGAAGCTCAACTCGTAAGTGTCGATTCTTATGGGTGGTGGGAGGTATACAGTACTGGGTCTACCCAGGAATAAGGAAGTGGGTGGTCTGCTTCCACCACAAAAACAATCTCGAACTTCATACATAGCATAAAATGTGCTGAAAAATGACGTTTAACACCAAACGAAATCGTTGATTGCAAAGCAATTCTTGACTTAGTGTCTCTTATTACGGTTTTGTAAGTTACTCCTTTTGTTGACCTTTCGTTTCATGGTCATGATGCGTATGTCCATTCATACGTCATGTTGCGTACGTCCATACATAAGTCATGTTGCGTACGTCCATACATATGTCATGTTGCGTATGTCCATACATAAGTCATGTTGCGTATGTCCATTCATACGTCATGTTGGGTAGTTTATACATGTCATGTTGCGTTTGTCCATACATAAATCATTTTGCGTATGTCCATACATAAGTCATGTTGCGTATGTCCATACATAAGTCAGGTTGCGTATGTCCATTCATACCTCATGTTGCTTATGTCCATACATAAATAATTTTGTGTATGTCCATACATAAGTCATGTTGTGTATGTCCATTCATAAGTCATGTTGCGTTTGTCCATACATAAATCATGTGGCATATGTCCATACATAAGTCATGTTGCGTATATCCATTCATACGTCATGTTGCGTTTGTCCATACATAAATCATGTTGCATATGTCCATACATAAGTCATGTTGCGTATGTCCATTCACGTCATGTTGCGTATGTCCATACATAAATCATGTTGTGTATGTCCATACGTAAGTCATGTTGCGTATGTCCATAAATAAGTCATATTGCGTATGTCCATACATGAATCATGTTGCGTATGTCCATGCATAAGTCATGTTGCGTATGTCCATAAATACGTCATGTTGCGTATGTCCATTCATGAATCATGTTGCGTATGTCCATGCATTACGTTTAATTAATTCAAAACATGTCCCTGTTATTTCGTGCCTTGATAGTTTATACCATAACGCTGCTCTCCATACGTTGTCGAAAGCTTGTTTCAAATCTATAAATTCACACAATAGTTTTTATTGTTATTTAATATTTGTATAAGGCTGTGTAAAATAAACAGATTATCGGTTGTAGAAAAATCTTTACTAAATCCTGCTTGATGTTCCGTTATTACATCATGCGTATCTAAAAACGTCTGTAGACGTATATTTATAATGTTGTATATAGTTTTCCGAAGCAACTTAACAATGTGATTGTTCTGTAATTGCTGGGATCAAACGAATCAACAAACATGTCTCTTTTTTTCCCTTCGTCGAAACAGACGAGACAAATAGCAAATTCAGTACGAGTTATCAAACTTCGATATTTTCCAATCAAACACCACTAATCACTCAAACTAACTAATTATAACCAAACAGTGCAAAAATTATTACACCAATTAGAATCAGTGCAATAACGAACATCCCCACTCGCTGTCCGCTTTGACCTTTGACACACTTGCGTGAAAAGTGTTCACCTTAATTATTTACTCAAAGTGTGAACAAATTCACTCAAACATCAGCCCAGAATATATATATTCCCATCTTGTCTCATTAGGAGATCATAACAAACTCTCTTGTTTCTACAAACAACATTATACTAAGTTGTGTATGTTATGCTATTTACACGAATTTATAAAGAAGCAATTGTTATTGAATCATTAAGAACTGATTGGACCAATTTCCAATATGCAGCCTTTTAGTATCGACTATATAACCGGCCACGCGGGATCATCCTTCGCCACGTCACAATATACGCTCCAGGTATGTTATATCTCATGTATTTTTTAATTAAAGGCCAGGGTTGACTATAACAAACCCAAAATGGCCCAAGAGAAACTTTTCTGATAAATTTATACATTATGCCGCTCAGGGAGATTTAATCACAAATTTCCAAATATTAAAGCATTTTTAAACCATACAATTTGACGTGTAAATACACAGATATATACAAATAATTATATAATGTATTTATTTTCGATACTTTCTAGAACAAAACTTGTATTCCTAACTGTCAAATTTGAATGAGTGAGTGAGTGAGTGAGTGAGTGAGTGAGTGAGTGAGTGAGTGAGTGAGTGAGTGAGTGAGTGAGTGAGTGAGTGAATGAATGAATGAATGAATGAATGAATGAATGAATGAATGAATGAATGAATGAATGAATGAATGAACTGGTTGCAGTGTATACATAATGACGGTAGACCCGGCAGTCTTGAAGTGTTTATCAAGCATTGAAATTAGCGTCCATACAGTATCATTTTCACTTTAAACCTTTTTGCATATAAATAAATGTTTCAGTTCTTCATTTTTCGTCTTCTTCTACCATAAGTTGAAACATATTATCGGTGCAGTATAATCAGCAGTTAATAGTATACAAAAACAATCTGCTTTAAAAATATACAATTCTTATAATTAATAGTAATTATTGAACACATGCAAGTCATAAAGAAAAACTAACATGACGCCGTGAGTTTTTAAAAATCAATATTGTCGTTTGTCTAACATGACATTCAGTCGAAGAAGGATGTAATATTTTCAGTTGTATTATTAGTAACATATATGCAACAATATATATAGATGTTACACAAATAGTGCTATACTTAAATGAGTATTAGAGAGGCCGCACGCCGACTGCTGTTTGGCGGGAAAGTATACCTTAATATTCAAATTCTTTATTCCAACATTTTACATGTGGAAAACAGCAATGGATATAATATATAATGCAAGTTCAACTGTAAATGGTAATCGTTTTGACAAATAAAGGTGGTGGGTCCGTAACAAACCCATTAACTGATTTATTGCATCGAGCACCTTTTTTAAGGCAAACACCGATATTTAACCATTTTAATGGAGCGTCAACGTCATTAAGACGTTTGCGTAATTTGACGTCATGACGCTGACGTCACGACCGGTACAGTTTAAAAACATATTATAATTTACTTATCATGTTTGTTACTAACGCCTTAAAGAACAATAATAATAATAATAATAATAATAATAATAATAAAGACTTTATTTAACGAGAGAACTCATTTGAAACTAGTCAATCTACCATGAGGCCCTCAACAATACAATATATACAATATTTACAAGTAAAAATGCATTTAAAGTGGTATATTCAGTAAATGGAAATATGTTTAAATAGAACTGCAAGACTTAGTCATTTACTAATATATCGGATGGTGAATCCACTGTAAATACAATGTTTTGAATTGATTTACAGATTGGGCATTTTGTATATGGTGGGGAAGAGAGTTCCACACTTTAGAGCCTGAATAAGCAAATGACTTTCTGAATAACTCAATATTGGGTCTGGGGGAATATAGCTGAAGATTTGATGATGATCTTAGATTCCGCATATGGACATTTGAAGTTAGAGTAAATGCGTCTTCAAGATAAGCAGGGGCCTGATCATTAACTGTTTTAAACATAATGATTGCTTTTTGAAATATAACTCTTTCGGGAAATGTCATCCAACTGAGTTCGGTAAAAAGTTCCACGGAAGGAGTATCGAAATCTTTATCTAGGAAAAGTCGTGCAGCTCTTTTTTGGAACCTTACAAGTTTATCTTCGAGAGAAGTATTACAATTTCCCCATATCACACAACAGTAATCAAGATGGGCTAAGATATAAGAATTGAAAAATAATTTGCGCATAGGTATAGAAAGGTAAATCTTTATGCGAGATAACAGGTATAACAATGAATTACATTTTTTCAGAACTTTACCAATTTGGGTATTCCAAGAGAGGGTATTGTCAATTGTAACACCGAGTGTTTTTTCTTCGTAACTACAATTAATATTTTCATCTTTGAACTGAATAGAAGGGGCATTATGATAAATATGATGTATTTTGCTCTTAGATGAGAGATACATTATTTTTGTTTTTGATGCATTGATAGACATGCGATTAGTATCGCACCAGGCGTTAACGTTGATAAGGTCATTATTGAGTGAATTTGCAGCATCGACAAGAGATGAATTAGAAGTTGAAAGCGTTGTATCGTCTGCAAAAATATCCGTGACTGTGTTTTCCATAGATAATGGCAGGTCATTGATGTAGATTAAAAATAATAAGGGACCTAATACAGATCCTTGGGGTACACCCGATACAATGGGTGAAGATTCTGAAGTTATACCAGAAACCTGAACTTGCTGGTGTCTGTTATTCAGATATGATGAAAACCAGGAAAGTGCAGAACTATCTATTTTGTAAATTTTTTAACTTTTGCAGCAATATAGTATGATCAACTAAATCAAACGCCTTTGACAGATCAAGAAATATAGTACCAACAATTTCATTGTTGTCAATGGCTGCAATCCAGTCATCTAATATTCGTATAAGGGCAGTTTGACACGAGTGATTTGCCCTAAAGCCAGATTGTCGTGAATAAAACAACCTATTTTCTTCAAGATGCCGTCTCAAATGTATACTAACATGACGTTCAAATATTAAAGAAATAACAGGAAGTATTGATATTGGCCTATAATTGGCCTTGTCGTTTTTAGGACCCGTTTTATGCACTGGGATTACTTTTGCTCTTTTGAATAATTGTGGGTAGATAGTAGTGAGTATACTGGTGTTAAATATTTTCGTAAGAATGGGGGCGATTACAGTAGCAGACATTTTCAAAAATCTGGCACTCATTTCGTCGGAACCGGTAGACTTGGTAGTATCAAGAGATTTAAGTTGACTTTCAACAAAGGACAGAGGTACCAGTGGAATATTAAATTTCGGAGACGTTCGCATTTTGTCGTCGATGAGATTTTCTAGTGGGACATTAGTGTAATTTGTGACGGGCGCGTTATTTGCTGGATACTTTTCAAAAAACTGTAGAAAAGTGTGTATTAAATGTATTTGCTGCCAAATACGGATCAATTATAGGATTTCCGTCGTCATCATTTATATAATTGGACTGAACTTGATTTTAAATCCAGATAACTCATGTAAACTATTCCATAGTTGTTTAGGATTTCGCTTATTTGAATTTATTGTTTCACTGTAATATTGTTGTTTAGCTTGAACAATGATACTTTTAACTTTCTGCCTCCATATCTTGTAATTTACCGAGTCTTTTTTTTTTGTGGAAATAATCTCTTCTTTTAATTGCATCAAGAATATTAGTTTTCATCCAATTTGGTTTATTTACTTTTTTAACGCGTTTCTTTCTTTTTGGGGCATGCTCTTTTAGGACTGCATTAAACATTTCAATAAATAAATCCAGGGAATCGTCTGGATTATCATACACGTCAATTATTGACCAGGGTTGTTCGGAAAGATCATTTATGAATCTAGTTTCGTCAAAATGTTTCAGAGATCTAAAACTTATGGTTTTATGCACAGGACCTTTAATATACTTAGCTGAAACTTTTCGAGTTAAACAAATAGGATAATGATCACTTATTGAGTATAACGGAATAGATACTTCAGATATGTTCTGCGGCATATTCGAAAACGCATGGTCTATCAATGTAGATGAACAAGTTGTTACCCTAGTGGGTTTGGTAACCAATTGAGTTAGATTGACAGACTCCATGAGATCAAGCCATGTTTTGGCATTCCTATCTGATTTGAGTAAATCGAAATTAAAGTCACCAAGGACAAGACATTCTTTTTCTTCTGAAAATGATTTCTCCAATGCAGCTGTATATTTATTTAGCCACTGTGCATTTGAAGATGGTGGTCTGTATGTATAGCATAGTAGAAAATGTTGAGTATTAGGTTGTTGGATCTCAAGCCATATAGATTCAACTGAACTGTTTTCAAGGTCAAATCTTTGAACACATGGTATATCTTCTCTGACGTAAATAATTAATCCACCGCCATTTGTAATTCTATCTTTTCTAAATAGTTTGAAATTTTCTAATCGAATTTCATTGTCCGAAAACGTATTGTTCAGAAATGTTTCACATAAGCATATAATATCAATATGTTGTTTTTGTGATATAAGAAGTTTAATCTCATCCAGCTTAGGATAAAGATAATGAATATTGAGGTGAATTATATTGAGCCCCTTCTGTGTAAACCATGTGTCAAAAGTTGGATTTTGATTACAATTAGTAATATCATTAGCATTAAAATTAGCAGTAACAGTATCAGTTTCATTTATTTTAGTAGCATGATGACTTTGACTACATTTGGAATTCAAGAGACTGTTATTAGTATCATATTTAGCATAATTAACAGAATACTGGGCCTCATGGTTTAAGCAAAAACAGACATTATTAACACAATGATTTGAACAAGAACAAATGCAATTTATAGAACAGTTATCAGTGTCTTTGTTTTTGTCAAAATCCGTCGAAGTACATTGTTTCACGCCCACTGATGTCCCGGAGCACCCCATGGCTTGCGGTTCTTCATCCAAGGTGGTGTGTAGAACGATGGTTGTGGCTTGTACATCATCTCCGTGTTGTATTTGCAAATGATTTAAACTTTGAATCGGAATTTTAGTCCATTTTGTTTTAGTGACCCTCTATGAAATCTACTGACCACCTATAGAATAATAGAGGGTCACCATGTGACCGCTCTAATCCAATGAAATTCTTAGGATTTTGTGCGCGGTGCAATAATGCTCATTGGTGTCAGAGGGGAGACAACTGAGCATGCATTAATGCTACAGCATTGTGGGAAATATCAAATAACATTGAATCATACATGATAATGTTACAAAGGAAGCCGGGTCCGAGTGTTCTCTTCAATTTATATCGTTACTATTCTACACTTGAGCATCATGGCTCATTATGGGAGTAAAACATTATTTAAAGGGACACACGACAATCTTGATTTAAAAAAACTCGAGGCGTACCGTCTTTCTACATACCTTGCATTTGTCCAGTCATTAATATTAATTTGATAAGAATAGTTCAAAGCAAATTGTTGTTTTTGGCATACTATTAACTGTTGATTATATTTCACCAACTATATAGATAAACATATGGTAGAATAAGACGGTAAAAAGGAACCCAAGATTCTATTTTAATTATATGCAAACAGGTTTAAAATAAAAAAGCTAAAGGATAAATCAAATGTGACGCTAATTTCAATGCTTGATAAATAATTCAAGATTGCCGAATACTGAATATTACTACATTTTTATGTAAACACCGCTATTTTATGAATGTCCTGTGAAGAAATATTGTTAAATTCTTTTTCTATAATTTAGTATTGATGACTAAAATAATTGAAAAAAAGGACTGCTGTGCTATTTATTCCATTCAGATTTCCCGGCGACCTGTGCTTTTTACGATTTGTCCGACTCGATGTGCAATGCTGTAAACATCAACATACATTATTATTATTAATTACACAGGTACATTCAAATTATATTTTATATTTGAACACTTCGGAAAGTCGGTTATATATGAACAATTTTAAATTATTTAGGAGTTAAATTACATTATGTTATTTTACAGAAGCGGAATTCGTATGAAGACGACCAATCACAAAATCATTTATATTACACCACGCCACTTTTGGATGACGTCTACAGCATTATCAACAAGGACGACGCCCTCAGTAGCATAAACCCGCCCTCAACTTCCCCTCTAGAGATGAACTGTAGGGAACAGAGTACAGAGGCCCTGGAGAGGGGAACACCGTCACCAAACAGAGACAGTGGTATCGAGTCCGACAATTCACCGGTCGTCACACAGACTTTACGCGCTCTCGACAAGAAAGCTGACGCTGTTCAGAAAAAGGTGTCATCATCGGCACTAACAGATAAACCTCCACACTCCTACATCGCTCTCATCGCCATGGCAATACTCAGCTCACGCGACCGGAAGTTGCCCCTTGCCGACATTTACAAACACATCATCGAGAACCACAGTTACTATAACAACGAGGAGAAGAGTTGGAGAAACAGTATCCGGTACAACCTCAGCATCAACGAGTGTTTCATCAAGTGTGGCAAGGAAGAATCAGGTAGGTTATGCATGCCAATTAATTACTTGTGGTCAACGCTGAAGGAAATATTAAAATGTTAATACATACTGCCACTGCTGTAGTCGTAGAAAGCATTAATCAAACAAATAATAACAATCTGTCTTAGGCTGATGCTTCTTTATTCATATATGATGTCTATATACATAGATTAAGACTCTTGATTAAAAAAACTATATTGATTAAACAACATTCATTTTTAGTCGACCTTTTTTTTACGAATATTCTATGTTTGTGTTTTACAAGAAACGTGACTTCTTTTACAATGTATTGTTTTATATTTAAGGCAAGGGTCATTTCTGGGGAATACATCCGCAGTGCACAGATGACTTCGTCAAGGGTGATTATAGACGCGTCACGCACGAAGAAGGGCAACGAGAGGCATGAAAATTGCCGGCAGCGAACCCTTTTCCACCATCTACCATCTAGAAACATAGTCTACACGCCCATGACACCGTCCTTCGCTGCGTACCATCCGTACGGACAATCAGGAGTTCAGCAATCCAACCAATCGGCATACGGCAGATACCACGCGTCAGAGATGACGCATGCGTACACGGGACAACAACTTATGACAATGCCAGTTGGACATTACGCCACACCCACAGTATACTGTAACCCATCTCACTCAAACTCATATTCGCATCAATCCGCTTCTTTCCCAGGGTACACTGCGGGTCCGTCATTTGGATATATGCCTCCGTGCCGAAACACTGGGAACCACCCGGAAGCAGATGGAAAAGACATGGACAAATTGGGATTTGAAACTAGTGAACAGAAATGGTATATGCCATCCACTGAACAGGCGACACAGAGCGTCTCATCTGGTGACGACGAAGCGCCTCGTTATTGTATTCGATAATGCATAAAACAAAACTGAAAGTGAAATGTGCTATGTTTTCTTAATATCTTATTATTTATGAAGTATATATTTATGTTACAAAATGGATAACAATGGTTTAATAGGTAGAAAGAGCGTATGTTCTTTAAGAAGCATGTGAGCATATGGTATGGATAATATTGTTTTACATACAATGTATAGTATCATGTATCACCTGCAATTCTACTAATACTAATATACAAGACAGCTTGTAAAGTACTTCTTAAATAAACGATAAACCATAAAATAAAGTTTTCCTTTGTTGTTTTCGTCTTTAATGCTACCGTGGTCGAGTGTTAATGACGTTGCGTTGTAAACCGTCTCGCCTCTCACCGCAGCGGGTTCGAATCACTGGAAGCTCAACTCGTAAGTGTCGATTCTTATGGATGGTGGGAGGTATACAGTACTGGGTCTACCCAGGAATAAGGAAGTGGGTGGTCTGTCTCCACCACAAAAACAATCTCGAACTTCATACATAGCATAAATGTGCTGAAAAATGACGTTTAACACCAAACGAAATCGTTGATTGCAAAGCAATTCTTGACTTAGTGTCTCTTATTACGGTTTTGTAAGATACTCCTTTTGTTGACCTTTCGTTTCATGGTCATGATGCGTATGTCCATTCATACGTCATATTGCGTATGTCCATACATAAGTCATGTTGAGTACGTCCATACATAATTCATGTTGCGTATGTCCATTCATACGTCATGTTGCGTAGTCCATACATGTTATGTTGCGTTTGTCCATACATAAATCATGTTGCGTATGTCCATACATAAGTCATGTTGCGCATGTCCATACATAAGTCATGTTGCGTATGTCAATTCATACCTCATGTTAGGTATGTCCATACATAAGTCATGTTGCGTACGTCCATACATAAGTCATGTTGCGTATGTCCATACATACGTCAGGTTGCGTTTGTCCATACATAAATCATGTTGCATATGTCCATACATAAGTCATGTTGCGTATTTCCATTCATACGTCATGTTGAGTTTGTCCATACATAAATCATGTTGCAAACGTCAATACATAAGTCATGTTTCGTATGTCATTCATACGTCATGTTGCGTATGTCCAATAATCAATTTAAACTAAAATCATCGATGTCATAATCTTGTATCGTAGTGCATAGCATAATCATGTTGTGTCCATAACTAATCCCTGCAATTAAGCAGCATACCATGATACTCCATACATAATCGAATGTTTATTATGTCCATCATCAAAATCATTCCACGTCCCCCCATACACTAGTACAATTATCGTTCATTCATCGACCATCCGTATCAATGTGTATGTACATAATTTGATGTTTAGTAAGTGTAATGATAGATTTCTATGTTTCAATATGTCGAATACATCAATCATGTTCATCTAAATTAATATTCAATTCAAAAGCATATTCTTTCCATCCATCAATAAATCAATATGCTTCCATTAAAATTAAGTCTGGTTTCGGTTATTTACCCCGTTCATGACACCTAAATCATGTTCATTATGCAATGTCTATGTTGCTATGAACAATACATAAATAATTGCTTAGTAGACACCTCTACCCCCATCCCCCCCCAACACCCCACCCCACCCCACACCTACCTCATCTTTCATACATACACTATCAACCCCCCCACCCTCCAACAACCCACCCCCCTAACCTCAACATCACAACCTACTCCAACCTCCATTTTTCACATACCGATAACATTCGTTCATCAATCCAGACCATACAACTACATAAATCATGTTGTGTATGTCCATACATAAGTCATGTTGCGTATGTCCATAAGTCATGTTGCGTATTTCATACATAAATCATGTTGCGTATGTCCATAAATAAGTCATGCTGCGTAATGTACATACATACGTCATGTTGCGTATGTCCATACATAAGTCATGTTGCGTATTCCATACATAAATCATGTTGCGTATGTCCATACATAAGTCATGTTGCGTATGTCCATACATACGACATGTTGCGTATGTCCATAAGTCATGTTGCGTATGTCATGCATAAGTCATGTTGCATATGTCGATACATGAATCATGTTGCGTATATCATGCATAAGTCATGTTGCGTTTGTCCATCAATAAATCATGTTGCGTATGTCCATACATAAGTCATGTTGCGTATTCATTCATACGTCATGTTGCGTTTGTCCATACATAAATCATGTTGCATATGTCCATACATAAGTCATGTTGCGTATGAACATACATAAATCATGTTGCGTATGTTCATGCATAAGTCATGTTGCGTATGCCCATACATACGTCATGTTGCATATGCCCATACATACGTCATGTTGCGTTGTTCATACATAAATCATGTTGCATATGTCCATACATAAGTCATGTTGCGTATTTCCATTCATACGTCATGTAGAGTTTGTCCATACATAAATCATGTTGCAAACGTCAATACATAAGTCATGTTTCGTATGTCCATTCATACGTCATGTTGCGTATGTCCATACATAAATCATGTTGCGTATGTCCATACATAAGTCATGTTGCGTATGTCCATAAGTCATGTTGCGTATGTCCATACATAAATCATGTTGCGTATGTCCATAAATAAGTCATGCTGCGTATGTACATACATACGTCATGTTGCGTATGTCCATACATAAGTCATGTTGCGTATGTGCATACATAAATCATGTTGTAGATATGTCCATACATGAAGTCATGTGTGCGTATGTCCATACATACGTCATGTTGCGTATGTCCATAAGTCATGTTGCGTATGTCCATGCATAAGTCATGTTGCATATGTCGATACATGAATCATGTTGCGTATATCCATGCATAAGTCATGTTGCGTTTGTCCATAAATAAATCATGTTGCATATGTCCATACATAAGTCATGTTGCGTATGTCCATTCATACGTCAATGTTGCGTTTGTCCATACATAAATCATGTAGCATATGTCCATACATAAGTCATGTTGCGTATGAACATACATAAATCATGTTGCGTATGTCCATGCATAAGTCATGTTGCGTATGCCCATACACACGTCATGTTGCATATGCCCATACATACGTCATGTTGCGTTTGTTCATACATAAATCATGTTGCATATGTCCATACATAAGTCATGTTGCGTATGTCCATTCATACGTCATGTTGCGTTTGTCCATACATAAATCAGGTTGCACTATGTCCATACATAAGTCATGTTGCGTATGTCCATACATAAATCATGTTGCGTATGTCCATGCATAAGTCATGTTGCGTATGTCCATACATACGTCATGTGCATATGTCCATACATACGTCACACTTTGGTTACCGTTTCTCATTAGGTCCCTTTCTATGTACACTCTTTAAAATTCATACATACATGAGTAATGTACAGTTCGAAACGTCATGTGCATATTTATCTAGATAAAATTAGGTCATCAAGGCCTCCATTGACCTACTTTTACACCATTGATTAAGATGCCATGTTGCGAAGTAATACCCAAGACACAAATAATAACAAAGTTTAAAAGAAGTAGTGCATACAGTTCCTGACAAATTGACAAAAACAAA